>JACDQD010000007.1:481741-608681 GCA_019843655.1 Lethocerus indicus | reverse complement strand
TTTGTGTCTCATCTCGCTGTCTGGGCTCCGCCTCGGAGCCACCCTGAGTACAATGGGTCAACGTTGAATGAGCGAAAATTGAATTATTATCAACGCTAGGTTCGCATGTTTCTGTCCCATCTCATTGTTCAGTCTCCGTCCGAGCTTCTCCGACTACAAAGTGTCAACGCTGAATGAGCCGAAAAATTGAATTATTATCAACGTTGTAGGTTCGTCATGTTTGTGTCTCATCTCGCCGGTTCAGTCTCCGCTCCGGAGCCCTCCGACTACAAAGGGCCAACGTTGAATGAGCGAAAAAATTGAATTATTATCAACGTTGTAGGTTCGTCATGTTTCTGTCTCATCTCGCCGGTTCAGTCTCCGCTCCGGAGCCCTCCGACTACAAAGGGTCAACGTTGAATGAGCGAAAAAATTGAATTATTATCAACGTTGTAGGTTCGTCATGTTTCTGTCTCATCTCGCCGGTTCAGTCTCCGCTCCGGAGCCCTCCGACTACAAAGGGTCAACGTTGAATGAGCGAAAAAATTGAATTATTATCAACGTTGTAGGTTCGTCATGTTTGTGTCTCATCTCGCCGGTTTAGTCTCCGCTCCGGAGCCCTCCGACTACAAAGGGTCAACGTTGAATGAGCGAAAAAATTGAATTATTATCAACGTTGTAGGTTCGTCATGTTTCTGTCTCATCTCGCCGTTCAGTCTCCGCCCGAGCTACCCTGAGTACAAAGGGTCAACGCTGAATGAGAGAAAAATTGAATTATTATCAACGTTGTAGGTTCTGCCATGTTTGTCTCATCTGCCGGTTCAGTCTCCGCCTGGAGCCACCCCTTGAGTATAAAGGGTCAACGCTGAATGAGAAAAATTGAATTATTATCAATGCTGTAGGTTCGCTATGTTTCTGTCTCATCTCGCCGTTTAGTCTCCGCCCGGAGCCACCCTTAGTACAAAGGGTCAATGCTGAATGAGAGAAAAATTGAATTATTATCAACGTTGTAGGTTCGCTGTTTCTGTCTCATCTCGGGCTGTTCAGTCTCCGCCTCCGAGCTCCTCCGATTTTGCTGTAAAGGGTCAATTGAATGAGCGAAAAATTGAATTATTAATAACGTTGTAGGTTCGCTATGTTTCTGTCTCATCTCGCCGTTTAGTCTCCGCCTGAGCCACCCCGAGTACAAAGGGTCAATGTTGATGAGCGAAAAAATTGAATTATTATCAACGTTGTAGGTTCATGTTTCTGTCTCATCCGCCGTTCAGTCTCCGCCCGAGCCCTCCGACTACAAAGGGTCAACGCTTGAATGAGCGAAAAATTGAATTATTATCAACGCTTGTAGGTCTCGCTATGTTTCTGTTCTATCTTCGCTGTTTAGTCTCCGCCCGGAGCCCCCGACTACAAAGGGTCAACGTTGAATGAGAGAAAACATTATTATCACCAAGTAGGTTCGCCATGTTTCTGTTCTATCTCGCCGTTTAGTCTCCGCCCGAGCTACCCCGAGTACAAAGGGTCAACGTTAATGAGAGAAAAATTAATTATTAATAACGCTTGTAGGTTCGCTATGTTTCTGTTCTATCTCGCCGTTTAGTCTTCCGCCTGGAGCTCTCTCGATTAAGTAAACGTCAACGTTGAATGAGCGAAAAATTGAATTTATTATCAACGCTGTAGGTTCGCTATGTTTGTCTATCTCGCTGTTCAGTCTCCGCCCGAGCTCCGACTACAAAGGGAATCAACGTTGAATGAGCGAAAATTGAATTATTATCACGCAGGTTCGCTGTTTCTGTCTCATCTCGCCGTTTAGTTCTCCGCCCGAGCCTCCTTACTACAAAGGGTCAACGTTGAATGAGCGAAAAATTGAATTATTATCAATGCTGTAGGTTCGCTATGTTTCTGTCTCATTCGCCGGTTTAGTCTTGGCCTGAGCCTTCCACTACAAACGTCAACGCTTGGAATGAGAGAAAAATTGAATTATTATCAACGTTGTAGGTTCGCCATGTTTTGTCTCTATCTGCCGGGTTTAGTCTCCGCCTCCGGAGCCACTCTTAATACAAAGGGTCAACGCTGAATGAGCGAAAATTGAATTATTATCAATGCTTGTAGGTCTGCCATGTTTCTGTCTCTATCTCGCCGTTTAGTCTCCGCCCGAGCCCCCAGTACAATAAAGGGTCAACGCTGACTGAGAGAAAAAATTGAATTATTACCAACGCTTGTAAGTTCATCATGTTTCTGTCTCATCTCAATTTTGTGAACGTGAAATGTGTCAAAATAAACGCGTATACCTGGTAATCTTGAGTGGTTGTAGCGTTATCTGTCAATACGACACCGATTACAACCGAAAACGGGAATAAAATTCAACTAATGATAGCGGACAAGAATACAAATTGAAAGATGAACGAATTGTTGAAACTAAAATAAATATGGATTTTCACCTGAGTATCCTCAAACGGGCTTTCGGGTCACGCTGGGTAATGCATGAATGGTGCAAGAATTTGATTTGCAGACATTTCGATCTGTTCACAGAGTTTGGATTTACGCCGGATCGCTTGTGAAAGAGACGTCATTTTCTGGTCTTCGAACTGTCATCGCCCACGCACGGGCGTGGCGTTGATCAAGTCGCCCATGTAAGCTGTCAAAAAGCGGAAATTGAGTAGAAAACTATGTTGAAAACAAAACAGCCTGAGAGAGAGTGAGAGAGAAACCTCAAAAATCGAGAGAGAGAGAGAGAGAGAGAGAGAGAGAGAGAGAGAGAGAGAGAGAGAGAGATTAGACGAGAGAGAGAGAGGAGAGAGAGAGAGAGAGAGAGAGAGAGAGAGAGAGAGAGAGAGAGAGAGAGAGAGAGAGAGAGAGAGAGAGAGAGAGAGAGAGAGAGAGAGAGAGAGAGAGAGAGAGAGAGAGAGAGAGAGAGAGAGAGAGAGAGAGAGAGAGAGAGAGAGAGAGAGAGAGAGAGAGAGAGAGAGAGAGAGAGAGAGAGAGAGAGAGAGAGGAGAGAGAGAGAGAGAGAGAGAGAGAGAGAGAGAGAGAGTACCATTTCTAAGCATGCCAACAGATCTTCGCACGGATAATATTCTTCGATACGTCCTTTATTCGGTCCTTTCTGTGAAACATTCTCGGTATCGAAATTACACCGACCGTCGAATTGTGCCCATGTGTATAAAAATTAAAGGTGTTCTCACCTGGCGGCTGTTAAAAGTTGTAGCCGCATACGCGATGAAGCCTTAAACTGCCCTTCGAGAAATCCGGTCGGGGGGGATTTTCCTTTAAAAGACGACAGCCTGGTGGAGGGGTGATCGGGACCTAATAAAGCCCATTATCGATTCGGATCACGAGGGACGTGATTTAAAAATATGTAAAGTAATTTTTCCGCATTGTTCAGTCGCCGAGCCGATACCGTCCGACAATTAAAATGATAGCAATTTCAAAATTGTTTACACTGAAAAATCAGAAAATACGATTCTCCGTCACGATGTTGTGAAGCGTGAAACCGTCGACAGCGAATTGTCGAGTACAAGCAGCTGCAATTGGCTGTCGCTCGCGCCAAATATAAAAGGCTGTCCATTCAGATTAATCCTTTACCGCTGTGAACCCAAAAGTCCAATCTAATGCTATAACGTAAATGAATGAATAACGGATCGATAGACGGAAGCGAATGGAATAGAAAATTTCAATATATACAAAGTGGATAAATCGACAAATTTCTCGCTGACCGTGGAATAGTCGATAGTAAAATTTAATAATTCAACTACGGTGTATAATAAATTATTTTTAGTTCGGACGCTCCTTTCCTTTCGCTTCCGCCTTCAGTAGCGGCGGCGAAGAAGCTAACGCAGCGCCTACTGAAGACGGCGAGCGCCGAAACCACGGTCCGGCGAACCGGGCGAGATGGAGACGGAAACATCACGAACCCAAAACGGTATTACGTGGCCGCATATATTGGACGGACGGTAATTTACTTATCGGCGCAATATTCCCGCCGCATCAAATCCGTTTATTATATTTGCCCTCCGGCCGATATTGAAAATAATAAAATATTGTTCACCATTTTCTTTCGCTTGTCCTTCTTATACGGGTGATAACGATCAACCTGTCAGCGGTCCGAAAAGGGCCGGCGCCAGCGCCACCGCTATCTCTTTCGCCTGCTTTCCGTCCAACGTTATTCTGCCTCGCGCCTTTGTTCCTTCAATTTCAAATCGCGAAAACGACCAAGAACATTGTTTATCGGCCCCAAAACAACAGGAGTCACTTTCGCTTTTCTGAAAACGCGTTGTCGGCGTGGAAAAATATCGAATTTTCAACCGAGATTTTCTCAACTGGGAAAAATTCTCAGCGAGCCGCGTTAATTTTCCGCACTCCTAGATTCACGGGTTGAGAAAAAAATTAGAAATATAAAAAATAAAAAAATAAAAAGAAAGAAAATAAAATAAAATAGAATTCATATTCTATTTATTGCTTCATATTCACATTGCTTCAACTCCGCTGCTTGGAGAAGCATTATATATATATATATATATATATATATATATATATATATATATATATATATGCATATGCATTATGCAAAATTTGCAATTTCCAACCTCATTATATATAGTTCTTTTCTTTCATAATGTAATCTTTTTCAAAACGTTAAATATAGAATTCATATATATATATATATATATATATATATATAGTCTGCTCTGTAAAATATGAAATTAGACATGTAGAATTTTATTGCAGAATTTCATTATAAAATGAATTATTTGCAGCTAATTCAAAAAATTGACTTTTTTCCGCTTAATAATTACTTCTTAATAATTATATATATATATATATATATGTATGTTATGCAAAAATGTGCATAATTTCCAAACTCATTATATATAGTTCTTTTCTTTCATAATCTTTTTTCAAAAATGTTAAATATATATATATATATATATATATATATATATATATATATATATATATGCATATGCATTATGCAAAAATGTACAATTTCCAACCTCAATATATATAAGTGTTCTTTTCTTTCTATAATGTAATCTTTATTGAATAAACAGTTAAATATAGAATTTATATATATATATATATATATATATATATACTTATATATATATATATATAGTCTGCTCTGCAAAATATGAAAAACTAGACAGGTAGAATTTTATTGCAGAATTTCATTATAAAATGAATTATTTGCAGCTAATTCAAAAAAAAATTGACTTTTTCCGTTTAATAATTACTCCGAAACTTCCTATATAATATAAATAATTTTGGGCTCCAGTCCGTCTGCATTAGTTCATGAACGAACCGCCATTATTACCACGGAAAATACTTACGAAATACGAATTGTTCGCTCGACAATTGATATAATCAATTTTTCCCCAAAGGTTGCCATTTCTAAAACAGAACGATCGCTTTGACGTAAATAACGCCAAACGCCGCCTAAACGCAGAAATTTGCAAGTGCTTTCGAGGGACAGAGGCAGGCCTAGAAAAAAGAAAAAAAATTTTTTAAACGATCATATTTATGTAAGTACAAAACGTGGAAGCGATAATAAACAATAAGCCGTGTAAAAAAAAATAAAAAAAAATTGGCTTACCCGCGTTCGGAGAAGAAGAACGTGACGTTTCCGATACTGCAATAAAACAATAAAATATGTGTAAAACTCACAAAATCTCCAATAATTTCCAACCTCGTTACATAGTTTTTTTTCTTTCGAAAAATGTAATCTTCATCGAAAATGTAACGGTAATAAAATACGACATAGTTTAAACTGTAATAGACTGATGTCTCCGATAACGGCTACGATAGAATTTACAAATCGACACATCCACGCTATTATATCGGTTTATTACATCCGGTTATTTTATTTCAATTTAAACTTTGTAAAAATGTCTATTTACAATAGGCGGTTTTATCGCCGTAGTATTCGGTATTGCTATCGCTTAAGAGAGGATAGAAAATAAATTTTCGTCTGAATAAAACGAACATACCGGCCGGCGATTGATTAGGAGGTAGAGATTGGACAGGCCTTGTTGATTTCGATGTAATTTATCTTTGTCGTTGTTGTTGGCCGTTGTGTTGACGGTAGGCCAGCCTCAACGGTATCTTGTAGGCCGACCGATGGAACGATCCGCATGCAAAGAATGCCGTCGCTGGAACAGAACGAAAAAAAAAAAACCCCATTTATTATCCCTTAAAAATAATAATACAAGGAATTGACTTGAAGGCCTTTCACACTTCCATCTCGTTGGCCTGTCGTCCGACAACGTTTGATATAACCCTTTTCGTAGTCTGCGACGGGTTGGAATACCGTGCCCGTAGAGGTTCGGTCATGTTTTGGGCAGCCGCCTTCAGTAGCGTGATGAAGTACACGGAAAAAGTTACAGGGGCGTTTGCGACGACGATGCCAAAAACGCCCAAAAGTGCCCCGACAGTGACTACTGATAGACAGTTATATATACATGTACATAATCGTAGCCTAATGGGGAATATTTGCAGAGTATTTTGAATGGTTTAAATTTAAGCAAATGTCTTTCGGTCAAAATTGTTCAGACTGTGGCTTTCCGTAGAAATTCTCCCCCATTTTCTATATGTATATTTATATATTAATATATACATGTACATAATCGTAGCCTAATGGGAATATTTGCAGAGTATTTTGAATGGTTTAAATTTAACAAATGTCTTTCGTCAAAAAATTGTTCAGACCATGTGATCCGCTTTTCCGAGAGAAATTCTCCCCCATTTTCTATATATGTGTATATTTATATTTATATATACATGTACATAATCGTAGCCTAATGGGGAATATTTGCAGAGTATTTTGAATGGTTTAAATTTAACAAATGTCTTTCGTCAAAAATTGTTCAGACTGTATCCGCTTTTCCGCTTCCGAAATTCTCCCCATTTTCTATGTGTGTATATTTATATATTAATATATACATGTACATAATCGTAGCCTAATGGGGAATATTTGCAGAGTATTTTGAATGGTTTAAATTTATAAATGTCTTTCGTCAAAAATTGTTCAGACCGTATCCGCTTCCAAATTCTCCCCCCCCCCCCCCCCCCCCATTTTCTATATGTATATTTATATATTAATATATACATGTATATAATCGTAGCCTAATGGGGAATATTTGCAGAGTATTTTCTGAATGGTTTAAATTTAAACAAATGTCTTTCGGTCAAAAAAATTCAGACCAGATCCGCTTTCTCTCTAGAAATTCTCCCCATTTTCTATATGTATATTTATATATTAATATATATGTACATAATCGTAGCCTAATGGGGAATATTTGCAGAGTATTTTCGAATGGTTTAATTTAACAATGGGTCAAAAATTGTCAGACTGATCCGCTTTTCCGTAGAGAAATTCTCCCCATTTTCTATATGTGTATATTTATATATTAATATATACATGTACATAATCGTAGCCTAATGGGGAATATTTGCAGAGTATTTTGAATGGTTTAAATTTTTAAGCAAATGTCTTCGTCAAAAATTGTTCAGACTGTATCCGTTTTCCAGAGAAATTCTCCATTTTCTATATATGTATATATATATTTATATATACATGTAAATAATCGTAGCCTAATGGGGAATATTTGCAGAGTATTTTCGAATGGTTTAAATTTAAACAAATGTGCTTCGGTCAAAAAATTGTACAGACCGGAGTCGTTTTCCGTAGAAATTCTCCCCCCATTTTCTATATATGTATATCTATATATTTATATATACATGTAAATAATCGTAGCCTAATGGGGAATATTTGCAGAGTATTTTCGAATGGTTTAAATTTAAACAAATGTGCTTCGGTCAAAAAATTGTACAGACTGTGTATCTGCCTGTGAGAAATTCTCCCCATTTTCTATATGTGTATATTTATATATTAATATATACATGTACATAATCGTAGCCTAATGGGGAATATTTGCAGAGTATTCTGAATGGTTTAAATTTAAGCAAATGTCTTGGCCAAAAATTGTTCAGACCGTATCCGCTTTTCCTGAGAAATTCTCCATTTTCTATATGTGTATATTATATATATAATATATACATGTACATAATCGTAGCCTAATGGGGAATATTTGCAGAGTATTTTGAATGGTTTAAATTCTAAACAAATAGTCTATCGTCAAAAATTGTTCAGACTGTATCCGCTTTTCAGAGCAATTCTCAACATTTTCTATATGTGTATATCTATATATTTATATACACATGTACATAATCGTAGCCTAATGGGGAATATTTGCAGAGTATTTTCGAATGGTTTAAATTTAAACAAATGTCTTCGTCAAAAAATGTATAGACTGATCATACATAATCTTTTCCGTAGAAATTCAGACAGATCTATATCTATATGTGTATATTTATATATTAATATATACATGTACATAATCGTAGCCTAATGGGGAATATTTGCATTTTGAAATGGTTTAAATTTAAACAAATGTCTTCGTATTTGCTAGGTAGGAATATTTGCAGAGTTCAAATTTAAACAGAGTATTTTCTGAATGTTTAAATTTAAACAAATGTCTTTCGTCAAAAATTGTTCAGACTGGATTCTTTTCTATATGTGTATATTTATATATTAAAATATACATGTACATAATCGTAGCCTCAGACCGTCATTTTCCGTATTTTCCGAGAGAAATTTCCGTATATTTATATATTAATATATACATGTACATAATCGTAGCCTAATGGGGAATATTTGCAGAGTATTTTCGAATTTTCTATATGTATATTTATATATTAATAATGTCATGTACATCAAAAATTGTCAGACCGATCCGCTTTTCTCAGAAAATTTCCTCCATTTTCTATATGTGTATTTATATATTAAAATATACAGCTACATAATCGTAGCCTAATGGGGAATATTTGCAGAGTATTTTGAATGGTTTAAATTTAAACAAATGTCTTTCGTCAAAAATTGTTCAGACCGTATCCGCTTTCCGTAGAAATTCTCCCCCCATTTTCTATATGTATTTATATATTTATATATACATGTACATAATCGTAGCCTAATGGGGAATATTTGCAGAGTATTTTTGAATGGTTTAAATTTACAATGTCTTCGTCAAAAAATTGTTCAGACCGTGTATCCGCTCAGAGAAATTCTCCCCATTTTCTATATGCTGTATATTTATATATTAATATATATATGTACAATAATCGCCTAATGGGAATATTTGCAGAGTATTTTGAATGGTTTAAATTTAAAATAAATGGGTTCACAAAATTGTTCAGACTGTATCCGCTTTCTCCGTAGAAATTCTCCCCATTTTCTATATGTATATTTATATAAAAATATATACATGTACATAATCGTAGCCTAATGGGGAATATTTGCAGAGTATTTTGGAATGGTTTAAATTTAACCAAATGTCTTTAGGTCAAAATTATTTCAGACCATATCCGTTTCCGTAGAAATTCTCCCCCATTTTCTAATGTAATATATTTATATTTATATATACATGTACATAATCGTAGCCTAATGGGAATATTTGCAGAGTATTTTGGAATGGTTTAAATTTAAACAAATGTCTTTCGTCAAAAATTGTTCAGAAAAATTCTCCCCATTTTCTATATGTGTATATTTATATATTATATATATACATGTACATAATCGTACCTAGAAGTATTTGCAAAGTATTTTTTGGAATGGTTTAAATTAAGCAAATGTCTTTCGGTCAAAAATTATTTCAGACTGTATCCGTTTTCCGTAGAAATTCTCCCCCCATTTTCTATATGTGTATATTTATATATTAATATATACATGTACATAATCGTAGCCTAATGGGGAATATTTGCAGAGTATTTTCGAATGGTTTAAATTTAAACAAATGTCTTTCGGTCAAAAAATTGTTCAGACCGTATCCGCTTTTCCGTAGAAATTCTCCCCCATTTTCTATATGTATATATTTATATATTAAATATACATGTATAATCGTAGCCTAATAGGGGAATATTTGCAGAGTATTTTCGAATGGTTTAAATTTAAGCAAATGTCTTTCGGTCAAAAATTGTTCAGACCATACAGAAATTCTCCCCATTTTCTATATGTGTATATCTATGTATTTATATATACATGTACATAATCGTAGCCTAATGGGGAATATTTGCAGAGTATTTTCGAATGGTTTAAATTTAAACAAATGTCTTTCGGTCAAAAAATTGTTCAGACCGTATCCGTTTTCCGTAGAAATTCCCATTTTCTATATGTGTATGTTATATCGTAGCCTAATGGGAAATTTGGGGAGATGTTTAAATTTAAGCAAATGGGTCAAATGTCTATCCGTTTTCCATCAACTCCCCATCTTGTTCTCGATATTTATATATTTTATATATACATGTACATAATCGTAGCCTAATAGGAATATTTGCAGAGTATTTTCTCCAATTCTCCCCATTTTCTATATGGTTTAAATTTAATACACAAATGTCTTTCGGTATTTTCAAAAATTGTTCGGTCAGACTGTATCCGCTTTTCATAGAAATTCTCCCATTTTCTATATGTGTATATTTATATATTATATATACATGTACATAATCGTAGCCTAATGGGGAATATTTGCAGAGTATTTTCGAATGGTTTAAATTTAAACAAATGTCTTTCGGTCAAAATTAATTGTTCAGACCGTATCCGTTTTCTAGAAATTCTCCCCATTTTCTATATGTGTATATCTATATATTTATATATACATGTACATAATCGTAGCCTAATGGGGAATATTTGCAGAGTATTTTCGAATGGTTTAAATTTAACCAAATGTCTTTCGGTCAAAAAATTGTTCAGACGGTACCCGTTTTCCGTAGAAATTCTCCCCCCATTTTCTATATATGTATATCTATATATTTATATATACATGTACATAATCGTAGCCTAATGGGGAATATTTGCAGAGTATTTTGGAATGGTTTAAATTTAAGCAAATGTCTTTCGGTCAAAAAATTGTTCAGACCGTATCCGTTTTCCGTAGAAATTCTCCCCCCATTTTCTATATGTATATATATATTTATATATACATGTAGTTAGAATATTTAGTTGAATGGTTTAAATTTAAACAAATGTCTTTCGTCAAAAATTGTTCAGACTGTATCCGCAGTCAGAGAAATTCTCCCCCCATTTTCTATATGTGTATATTTATATATTAATATATACATGTACATAATCGTAGCCTAATGGGGAATATTTGCAGAGTATTTTCGAATGGTTTAAATTTAAGCAAATGTCTTTCGGTCAAAAAATTGTTCAGACCGTATCCGTTTTCCGTAGAAATTCTCCCCCCATTTTCTATATATGTATATCTATGTATTTATATATACATGTACATAATCGTAGCCTAATGGGGAATATTTGCAGAGTATTTTCGAATGGTTTAAATTTAAACAAATGTCTTTCGGTCAAAAAATTGTTCAGACCGTATCCGTTTTCCGTAGAAATTCTCCCCCCATTTTCTATATATGTATATCTATATATTTATATATACATGTACATAATCGTAGCCTAATGGGGAATATTTGCAGAGTATTTTCGAATGGTTTAAATTTAAACAAATGTCTTTCGGTCAAAAAATTGTTCAGACCGTATCCGTTTTCCGTAGAAATTCTCCCCCCATTTTCTATATATGTATATCTATATATTTATATATACATGTACATAATCGTAGCCTAATGGGGAATATTTGCAGAGTATTTTCGAATGGTTTAAATTTAAACAAATGTGCTTCGGTCAAAAAATTGTACAGACCGGAGTCGTTTTCCGTAGAAATTCTCCCCCCATTTTCTATATATGTATATCTATATATTTATATATACATGTAAATAATCGTAGCCTAATGGGGAATATTTGCAGAGTATTTTCGAATGGTTTAAATTTAAACAAATGTCTTCGTCAAAAATTCAGACCGTATCCGTTTTTCGTAGAAATTCTCCCCCATTTTCTATATGTATATTATGTATTTATATATACATGTAAATAATCGTAGCCTAATGGGGAATATTTGCAGAGTATTTTCGAATGGTTTAAATTTAAACAAATGTGCTTCGGTCAAAAAATTGTACAGACCGGAGTCGTTTTCCGTAGAAATTCTCCCCCCATTTTCTATATATGTATATATATATATAATAATATACATATATGTAGCCTATAATCGTAGCCTAATGGGGTTTTCCGTAATATTTGTGTATATTTATATATTAATATATACAGAGTATTTTTTGCAGAGTATTTTCGAATGGTTTAAATTTAAGCAAATGTCTTTCGGTCAAAAAATTGTTCAGACCGTATCCGTTTCCAGAAATTCTCCCCATTTTCTATATGTATATTTATATATTAATATATATATAATGTACCTAATGGGAAATTTGCAGATTTTTCGCAGTCTTTCGGTCAGTATTTTTTCGAAAATTCTCCCCATTTTCTATATGTTTATATTTATATATTAATATATACATGTTTAAATTTACAAATGTCTTTCGGTCAAAAATTGTTCAGACCGATCCGTTTTCCGTAGAAATTTCTCTATATGTGTATATTTATATATTAATATATACATGTACATAATCGTAGCTTAGAATATTTGCAGAGTATTTTCGAATGGTTTAAATTTAAACAAATGTCTTTCGGTCAAAAATTGTTCAGACCGTATCCGGTTTCGTAGAAATTCTCCCCATTTTCTATATGTATATTTATATATTAATATACATGTACATAATCGTAACCTAATGGGAATATTTGCAGAGTATTTTCGAATGGTTTAAATTTAAGCAAATGTCTTTCGGTCAAAAAATTGTTCAGACCGTATCCGTTTTCCGTAGAAATTCTCCCCCCATTTTCTATATGTGTATATTTATATATTAATATATACATGTACATAATCATAGCCTAATGGGGAATATTTGCAGAGTATTTTCGAATGGTTTAAATTTAAACAAATGTCTTTCGGTCAAAAAATTGTTCAGACCGTATCCGTTTTCCGTAGAAATTCTCCCCCCATTTTCTATATGTGTATATTTATATATTAATATATACATGTACATAATCGTAGCCTAATGGGGAATATTTGCAGAGTATTTTCGAATGGTTTAAATTTAAACAAATGTCTTTCGGTCAAAAAATTGTTCAGACCGTATCCGTTTTCCGTAGAAATTCTCCCCCCATTTTCTATATGTGTATATTTATATATTTATATATACATAATAATCAAGCCTAATGGGGAATATTTGCAGAGTATTTTCGAATGGTTTAAATTTAAACAAATGTCTTTCGGTCAAAAAATTGTTCAGACCGTATCCGTTTTCCGTAGAAATTCTCCCCCATTTTCTATATGTGTATATTTATATATTAATATATACATGTACATAATCGTAGCCTAATGGGGAATATTTGCAGAGTATTTTCGAATGGTTTAAATTTAAACAAATGTCTTTCGGTCAAAAAATTGTTCAGACCGTATCCGTTTTCCGTAGAAATTCTCCCCCCATTTTCTATATGTGTATATTTATATATTAATATATACATGTACATAATCGAAATTCTCCCCGGTCATTTTCAGACCGTATCCGTTTTCGTAGAAATGTGTATATTTATATATTAATATATATATAATCGTAGCCTAATGGGGAATATTTGCAGAGTATTTTCGAATGGTTTAAATTTAAACGAAAAATGGTTTTTTCCGTAAATTTAAGTGTATATTTATATATTAATATATACAAATGTCTTGGGGAATCGTCAAAAATTGTTCAGACCGTATCCGTTTTCCGTAGAAATTCTCCCCCCATTTTCTATATGTGTATATTTATATATTAATATATACATGTACATAATCGTAGCCTAATGGGGAATATTTGCAGAGTATTTTCGAATGGTTTAAATTTAAGCAAATGTCTTTCGGTCAAAAAATTGTTCAGACCGTATCCGTTTTCCGTAGAAATTCTCCCCCCATTTTCTATATGTGTATATTTATATATTAATATATACATGTACATAATCGTAGCCTAATGGGGAATATTTGCAGAGTATTTTCGAATGGTTTAAATTTAAACAAATGTCTTTCGGTCAAAAAATTGTTCAGACCGTATCCGTTTTCCGTAGAAATTCTCCCCCCATTTTCTATATATGTATATCTATATATTTATATATACATGTACATAATCGTAGCCTAATGGGGAATATTTGCAGAGTATTTTCGAATGGTTTAAATTTACAAACACACAAAAATTGTTCAGACTGTACTAGCTTTTCCAGAGAAATTTTCCATTTTCTATATATGTATATCTATGTATTTATATATACATGTACATAATCGTAGCCTAATGGGGAATATTTGCAGAGTATTTTCGAATGGTTTAAATTTAAACAAATGTGCTTCGGTCAAAAAATTGTACAGACCGGAGTCGTTTTCCGTAGAAATTCTCCCCCCATTTTCTATATATGTATATCTATGTATTTATATATACATGTACATAATCGTAGCCTAATGGGGAATATTTGCAGAGTATTTTCGAATGGTTTAAATTTAAACAAATGTGCTTCGGTCAAAAAATTGTACAGACCGGAGTCGTTTTCCGTAGAAATTCTCCCCCCATTTTCTATATATGTATATCTATATATTTATATATACATGTACATAATCGTAGCCTAATGGGGAATATTTGCAGAGTATTTTCGAATGGTTTAAATTTAAACAAATGTCTTTCGGTCAAAAAATTGTTCAGACCGTATCCGTTTTCCGTAGAAATTCTCCCCCCATTTTCTATATATGTATATTTATATATTAATATATACATGTACATAATCGTAGCCTAATGGGGAATATTTGCAGAGTATTTTCGAATGGTTTAAATTTAAACAAATGTCTTTCGGTCAAAAAATTGTTCAGACCGTATCCGTTTTCCGTAGAAATTCTCCCCCCATTTTCTATATGTGTATATTTATATATTAATATATACATGTACATAATCGTAGCCTAATGGGGAATATTTGCAGAGTATTTTCGAATGGTTTAAATTTAAAAGAATGTCTGTCTGTCGTAAATTGGGCACTCAAAGTTAATCGCTTAAGCCGAGGTCAAATAATAAGTCGTTCACTTACACAGGGCGAGATGCAGTCGAGTGTGCGCCACTTCAGTTTGAACTTGATTTACGCGAAATCGTGTAACGAATCGCACGGCACTTTGAATTAAATCCGGCGGTAGCGTCTTAATCAGAATATCGATCGGAATTTCGCTATCGTTAATGACGAACGCCTTTCGAGTTCGTTCGCGAATAACTCTGTGCGAACGACGAGCTCTTCTGCAATTGTAATTTTCCCTTGGCGGCGCCGCCGTGATCAGAGCTCGACCCGCTATTATTTCCGCTTTCATTTCGTCGCAACTCTTCACGATAAAACGGAATTCAGCCCGATACTCCTTTTTCGGCGCGGAATTATCTGTAACGGAGAATGAAAGAACTACAATTAACACTTTCCGATCCGTCAAATTCAAATTAAATCGACAAATCGCAAATCACACGATGTCACTGATACGTTCTAATTAATATCACCGGATTTCTAACATGATTTCGGCTTTTTTTTTCTAATTTTTCAAACCACCAAACTCGGGGTCTGCGGGCGCAAGCTTAACTCCTAAGCCACAGACATAATTTATTTAAATTCTTTCTTAGTATTCACTTTAAATATTTATTTTTTTTTGTTTAACAGACCCAACTCCGGTGTGTGGAAAACGATTTCCTTCTTCATAACTTCACCGGGCATAAGGCAGATGACGGAATCCGAGAATTTTTCACTGCACGTGAAACAACTGTCTCCGGACAAGACCTACAATATACAATAGAAATTATTCAGTCAATAACATATTCGAGCTAAGTGGGGGGGAAAAATAAAATTTAAATTTACCAATTTTTACTGTTAAAATCTGTTGAAGCGAGTTTATTAACCCGTCGCCACACACTTTTTATTCGACGATGTCGCTCAGAAACACACTTTTTTTTTTTCAATTGTTTACGGCTGCCGGATGAAATCGATCGTAACTTGTATATTTTGAAGTGAAAATTATCACATTTGACGACAGTTTTGCAAAAAACTGTCGACAGCTATTCTTTATATCAATTAAAATTGATGGCTGCTTCGTCGTTTACCTACATCGGCAAATATCGGATGGCTATAGCGTCATTTTATCATCATGTCATTTGGCGTAGCGCCATTCTTTTATTGCTCGATTAAAATGTGCACGTGGCTATAGCCGTCGTCGTTCGCCTACATATCGGCAAATATCGGACGGCTATAGCCATCATTTGCTCATCGTGTCATTTTTGCGCTGACGCCGTTCTTTATATATCGATTGAAATGTGAAACGACGGCTATAGCCGTCGTCGTTCGCCTACATATCGGCAAATATCGGACGGCTATAGCCATCATTTGCTCATCGTGTCATTTTCGCGCTGACGCCGTTCTTTATTTATCGATTGAAATGTGAAACGACGGCTATAGCCGTCGTCGTTCGCCTACATATCGGCAAATATCGGACGACTATAGCCGTCATTTGCTCATCATGTCGTTTCGCACTGATGCTGTTCTTTATTTCTCGACTGAAATGTGAAACGACAGTGTGATATGTCGTCGTTCGCCTACATATCGGCAAATATCGGACGACTATAGCCGTCATTTGCTCATCGTGTCATTTCGCGCTGACGCCGTTCTTTATATATCGATTAAAATGTGCACGACGGCTATAGCCGTCGTCGTTCGCCTACATATCGGCAAATATCGGACGACTATAGCCGTCATTTGCTCATCATGTCATTTCGGCGCTGGCGCCGTTCTTTTATATATCGATTAAAATGTACACGACAGCTATGGCCGTAAATGCGTTACATTCCCCGAGCTGACTATGGCAAATCATTTGCTCATCGTATGTCGTTTCGCGCTGACGCCGTTCTTTATATATCGATTGAAATGTGCACAACGGCTATAGCCGTCGTCGTTCGCCTACATATCGGCAAATATCGGACGGCTATAGCCGTCATTTATTGGCGACGGTTTAACGATTTATTACTACCGAGATAAGAGTCAATCACCTGAATAAGATTCACCGCTATGGTGTTTTTGCTCTTCAAAAATATCGTCTTTTTATCCATACACTGATCGGGTAAAATTCCAAATGCGACTTCGGGTGGGTTCACGTCAATCTAAAACGAAAAACGACAAATCGATTCACTTCATAATATTAAAGGAATGAGCTGTATAACTAACAAGAAACTGCCATGAGTTTCCACCAAATAAATACAATTTTCTTTCAAATAATCATAAAATTAAGCGTGCACAATTAGCTATCTCTCTCTTCAGCAGCGTCGAGATGCAAAGTCGATTTCTACATCTGTTTTCTTCCCCCAGCACTAAAACGACGGTATTAAAGTTGTCACAAAAATTAATAATACAGAAAAAAATACATAAATACATATCCCAGTTAAACGGTTTTTTGTCACAAGCCCACCCAACGGTGCGTAATTAACGGTATTACAAATTTTTATTTAACGACTTATAATTAAATTTGATATTTACCATCGGCTGTTCGGAAGTGATTTCAATTATGTGTCTCTTAAAGTTCTGTACGCTCTTTTCTTCAAGAACGACGGTAAATGTACCAACTTTAATCGGTACCAACATCACCTGCGAAACGAAATTTTTCTGTACTAAGTTCTGATAGCTGATTTTGCGAAGAAAATGGATCGAAAATACAGTCAAAATATACGTCCAGTTCGCTCTACTAGAAGATAGTCTGATAGACTAGGATATACTTTTTATTTGGCATCTTGGTTTTAATGAAAAAAAAAAATTAAATGTACCTTCACGTTAAATTTGGCGAAACTCATAATCGCCGCTAAAACTTCACCGTTATTGGTAAGTTTGTTCGAAATCGCGTTTATTAATGTGAGCAACCGCAGCCAATGATCGTTGTAATTCTATAGAATTCGTCTGAAGCATTACAGTTATAAGTTCGATGAATTCGATCCGATCATGGTCGGTAAATACCCGACAACATACGAAACTATATCGAAAATTCATTTTTTCTGCTAATTCTGACTAACGTATTGTATATACTCGTCATGTCGATTCTGTGTACTACATGTCGCCAATCACGGAGATGAGCGCATGCAGTTGTATGTAATAATTGTATGTACAAGCGTTGAGTGTATGTTTCTCTACCCAGATAGCTCGGCCAGAAGAAACCGTCCAACGGATGAAATAATTCTGCCTGGTAAAACAATCTCTACGGGGCAAGAAGAATTCTCTGGGCGTTAAAGCCGTCCTGGCGGCAGGGGGATGATAACGGACGGTTAAGAGAGAGGGACTGAACAGGAATGGGGACTAGGGATGAGGAGGAACTTGAAACTTGGATTTGCGACTATCCGGGAATTGGGTATGTTGAGAGGTCATTGTGGTTGTCCGGTTAAAACATACCCGGAAACGTGGATGCTCCGGAAGGACTTTACGACTGGAATCTCTGGACGATGGACGATGTCGGATATCTCCTGATGGAACATAGCTCTATACCGCTTTGTACACTGTGTCAGTTTGTTACTTGAGGTCAATTTCTATGTCAGTTCCAGTAACGGCCTTAAGAGTCGAAATTTTCCGTTTTGGGGGAGCATTAAGGACGGTCCGGAAGGACTTTCGACTGGAATCTCTGGACGATGGACGATGTCGGATATCTCCTGATGGAACATAGCTCTATACCGCTTTGTACACTGTGTCAGTTTATTACTTGAGGGGGTCAATTTCTATGTCAGTTCCAGTAACGGCCTTAAGAGTCGAAATTTTCCGTTTTGGGGGAGCATTAAGGACGATCCGGAAGGACTTTCGACTGGAATCTCTGGACGATGTCGGATATCTCCTGATGGAACCCCTGCTCTATACCGCTTTGTACACTGTGTCAGTGTTTATTACTTGGGGGTCAATTTTGTATGTCAGTTCAGTAAAGTCCGGTACTGGGGGGGATACCATGTGACCGTACAAGAAGATTTCCTTCTTGGATATCCGACGTTTTCGGAACTGTTGATTTCCTACTCATTAATTTCATTAAGGAGAATTTCCACAGCAGCATTGGGGAAAAAATAGGCGATGCATGAGATACTATTATAAAGATAAATTAGGGTATATTTAGCCTGACGTATGAATTACCGGATGAAAAAGTTTTACCGCAATTCACGTTGCTGATTGTACTCGTCACGCTCTCGTCATTTCCTGCGGGAAAAATCAAAAATAGTGGTATTATTTTATAATCACGATTGCTAATTTAAAATTCATTGCTAATAAATTTATACGGTTGATAATATACTCACTTATCGTACCGTTAAATGAAGACATGAAAGATGTATTACTTTTTGCACTGCTATCTGAAAAAAAAAAAAATTCTTCGATCGGTTCTAAGCTCATACGCATATACATACTCCGGGAGTGAAAAATAAAAATAAATTTTCGACATTTACGGACTTTTATTGTTTAGCTATATACCAGGGTCTGTACCGAAAAACGTCGCGAATTTTAGATTTCCGCAAAAATAAGCCGCTTTTCTCGCACAATTTTTGGTCGTCTTTCGATTTTACCGATTTCGAAAGACGAATCGGAGAATTTTGTGCGATAAACAAAATCGAGCGCGCCGTAGCGCGTATCGAACGTTGACGCTATCCCCTTCGACAGCGACGGACAGGGGCGTGAAAAGTAAAGTATTTACCTGCTGAAAGTATCTGTTTCATCAGTTCCTTCGGTTTGATATCTTTCGGCGCGTTGGCGATTATATCGGCCAGCGTGTCTATACTCGGTACGCTGATGTCCGAACTACGTGTCTCTCGATCGGACGAATCCCGCTTTTTCTTCGCCGACATATCGTCCAAAATTTCCGTGATGCTTTTCTCGCAATTAGCTATAAGCGATGTAAAATTTTTTCAGTTTCGATATAGTAAAACAAATCGAGCACTATTGAAATTTCAGTATAAAGCGAATACGCTACGAAACGATGATGAATAACGGACATAATTTGAATTGAATACAAACCAGTTTCATCGTTTCGACCAAATTTCGGCGGTTTTAGAGGATCGGCCGGACCCAATTCCTTCAGCAGACTACTGTTATGCGGCATAAACCTGAGAGGAACAAATGTGCGCAGAATGTGTATACGAATTTTATTTAAACCGTTTAACGATCGGAAACCATAAAAAAATCGTACCTCCGATCGCACAAAAAATAAGGTGTTAACAACGGAATCGACCATCGCCTGGGAATACTCATTATCGAACCGCTTCGCCTTTCAGCTCGACTTCGAGTAGGGAAAAATTCGGGTCAAATGCGCTTTATTGTATTTCTCAGCGCAGCTCGCTTCGTCCCCTGTCCAAATCGGAAGGGCGCATAATCTGCGAAAAACCGCTCTGGTCTTCTACCCTTGAAAGAAACAATTAACGCGCGTAATTAATCCGCTTAACTAAGCCGTATATATACGACGATGTCAATACGGGGGAAAAGATATCGAGAAATCAAAGCGTTGAATTCGTACTTACTGTGCTGAATTATGAAATTGGCCGTTGAAATCGTTCAAGCTGAAACCTTTCGCATCGAAGAAACTGACACCGTCGGCTACCGAGACGTGACGCGGCGCTGCAACATCGTTAAGCGTATTTAGTGAAAATTTCAAACGTCGCGACGTCCACAATCGACGAACTCCGTCATTACGCTATCGATATTTGCGCTGTCGTTAATCAATAAGTTCACAGTGTTAGTAGTTTAGTATCGGGCCGGCATCTTTTCGTCTCAATTTAGCGATATACCGAGCGATGAACTGTCCGATTTTCCTTCATTTTTACAGCGTATTTGAAATCGCACACCGTTCGACACGACCTCAACGTTACCGGCAGTCGATGAATTGATAAAATCTCGGTTCTTATAAAAGTTTCGTTCCCGTCCTAATTGACGGTACAAAACGGTATAAATGCCACTCGGCTAGAGATTTTCTTTAGCTTCAAGTGCCATCACTGGGTGGCTTCTTTATTGGGAGAAACGGCGATTTAAAAAAAGCTTCTACACTAGTACTTGTATCGAAGGTTGCAAAATTGTCTTCAGTAGAAAAACGCTTTGTTATCTCTATATATATATATATATATATATATATATATATATATATATATATATAAAATGCATTTGTTGTCTGTCTGTCTGTCAAACAAAATAACTTGAAATTTTTAATACGTACACAAAATTACATTCCGAATGTTCTTAAACGGGTTTCGTTGTTAATAAACTTCTTAAAAAAAAAAAAAAAATATTCGGTCGAAATATTCGGTTTGACTACAAACACGCGGTCACACATTCCTGGGGTGATTTCTCCGCGGGACGATTTGCAAACAAGTCGCTCCGGATCGGAAACGGTAAAGTTACCGAATATCCTTCGACAGGCCTCGTCGTTACGCCGTCTGTCGTCACAAATTGTCAACTCTGTCCGAGCTGTATCCCGATATTCGACAAAATTTCATCCGGATCCGGAACGGCTTTCTGTCGAGCGGAAACGATGTAGTCGCGAGAGAAGCTTAACGTCGCACACACCGTTCGAAGAAAGCGGCTTCCACGGCAAGAATACGCCTCTACGAGTCCGTAGGACTGCATCAGCATTTACGGCGGTACAATATCCGCCTGTCGGGTTTTTCAATTCCGTCCGGACTTCCGATTCAGCGAGCTCACGACTCGATTCTGAAAGTCGGTGCTCTCCGATTACGCTAATCGTAAATATTTCGATGCACCGGTTGTGTGCGAACGGCACAAGATTAATAGTGAAAAGGTGATGCCGGCGACATATACGTTCGGGAGCCGGAGTACTCAGACAGGGGTGTGCGCTAAGGGTGAGGATATAATTCCATTCCAAGAGATACCTATAATCTCCCCAGATAATACCGCATAATTCGAGAGAATACAGTTCCCTCTAAAACTGTGCTTTGCGGTGACAATCAACAAGTCGGACAGGGTCAGTCTGTTCGGAGTCGCAGACACCGATATGCTTTTCTCACGGTCAGTTGTATCCGACCCGCTCCAGAGTGGGCAAATAAGAGGAAAACCTTTTCGTCTTACACACCGAACGGAACTACCGAAAATGTTGTTTATCGCGTCGCTTTATGTATAAATGCCCGTTTATTCCCACGAAATAAACTTTTTTTTTTACGCTTTTACAAAAAAGCCGGGTATTTGCGCCCGGTTATTTATAAACGTAGAATCGTATTCTGATATGATGATTCTCACCCGCAGTAGAGGCCGGCTCGTTACTGGTCGAATTGAGAGTGCGCAACGCCTTTTCCCTGACGAAGGCCCCCCGCACCGCCCTCGCCGGGCAAAGTCAAATTCTTCGGCGCCGTCGTCATAGTTTTACAGCCAAATCGAATTTCGCCAGAAATCGACCATTTCAAATATCCGCCGGCCGGAGAGTCGGGTCAAATCGCCCGTCCCGATTCTATACAGTCGCCGTCGGTCGTCGCCAACAGCGAAGGCGGTTTGACAACCGGCAATTTTGCGCCGTTGGATTTCAGCGTCGGATAGAGGAAGTTGTCCGTGTCCAAATCTGAAACGAACCGTAAACTATTTTTGTACAACCGCAGTACAATACAAAATTCGGCATCGAACAACCTGAAATTCATTTCATAAGAGTTGACGCTATTAGAAAATGACTCATCGTTTTGAGAGCTTTAATCCGTTATAAAAATCGACGGTAACATTAGTTTTTTTTCCCGACTAACGGGTTGAGAATATTTAAAATGATCGAAGGCCTCGAATTATTTGATATCACTGTGTGTGTGTGGTCTGCGCGGGGTACTGTCGGTTCGTGATGTTTTTTGTGTCTCCTCTCGCCCCGTCTTCGGTAGCGGTGAAGTAAACGTGAAAGCGACAGCTCGGCCGGTGAGGATGCCCAAAACATACATCCAAAGTGACTGACACGGCGCTACTGAAGATGGGGCGACAAACATCACGAACCTACAGCGTCGAATTATCACGGATAAGTTGATAGTGTTAACCGTCCAAATCGGCTCTGTACGAAAAGTTTTTTTGTCATTTCCTTTCGGGGGACCCCGATGACGGAACCGGTAGGAAACCGCTCGGGTTCCGAACACTGGCGAATTACCGCCGAATCACTTTGTCAGTTCACAAAGTTACTAAGTTCAGTCTTAACTAGTCACGTTCGGAATATTATTTCCGAACTCTCCGACGAATCATCGGAAAATTAGGTTTCTTCGCGAATCGCCGAACCGACGCCCGATATCTTCGCTTACGATCAGTAAAATCGTAAAACGTCCGACGAAAAGAATAATAATTTACGTACGGACGGGTATTTCCTCCGTTTAACGCACACAGCTGTATAAATCGATCGAAGCTTCAGTGCGTTTTAAAACAAGTTACAGTAAAAAATACACCGAACGATTAAAAAGTATCGAGACGCCCATAATTGACTAAATAATGAATTTTTTTTAAAAATTCTTCATTCAACGACAATACCGGACAACGTGAGATTTGCTGAATAATATATAGAACTCTCGATACCCACTTATCATTTGCGCCGGATCCACAATTCCCAGCGAGCTTGTTCTGTTGGAGAGCGGAGTCGGTGCGGTTCCGGCGCCGGGTTGTTTAGCGCCGGCCGACATCACGGAGCCGTTGACGATCGGATTCGCCGAAGATTTCTGATTCAATCCGGCCCGTTCCAAAGCGTCCCTGAGCATCGCCAGAGCGTCGATACTACCTTTCAAATAGTCGTGCTGTCTCACGCCGACCTTATCCGCCTCGTCGCACCCATTTTCCGATATCGGCTCGATCGAATCCAACAGCGATCTGCGAAACAGTTCGCTCTGTTCAATACCGAACGATACACAGATTTTGATAAAAAAAACCGAGTAATGGTCGGCAACTAAGTAAGTAACATCTTCGTACGGATAAGATTCTTCGATACATCCTTTATTCAATACATTCGGTATCGAAATTACATCCATCCGCTTAAGCCTTAAAAGAACGGCAGTGTCGGTACCGTTTCGCTAAATTCGGTCAGGGGATTTTTCTGTTAAAAGACGAGCCAAAGTTCAATAAGTCGCAGAGAAGCCGAATCTATCTACGCCTACGGCTTATCCGTTCAAAGATGTACTTTGAAAAAAATATTGAAAAATAATATTAGTTATTTTATACAGCCTACAGATAATAATATATCAATGAAGTGTTGACGATATCGAAAGAATTATTGTAGCACCGTATAAATACCTGGACGTTGTACGGAGTCGGTACCGAGTTCGGTTCGTACGGGACTTAAAATTGGAAGAAAAAATAAATAAAAAATAATTCGTACACTTACAAATTTGATTTTCTATCGACCGTTGACGTCGCCTGCGGCATTGGAGTGGCGACGAGCGTCTCTTCCAACGTTAAAGGCCTTCTGAACGGCGTCTCTGAAGCCATTCGAACGCTGAAAAAAAACGGTAAAAGCCGCTATTAGTAGACGATTTTTTTTTTCATTTCTGGCGCATCCCTTACCAATAATTAAAATGGCGCGAAAATCATAATTATCGAATAAATACAATTAATTGTATTACGCTGTATTCGTATTAATATTTGAGTGAGTATCGACTGGATTTTTTTTTTTCCACATTCTATCGAAAAAAAAACATTTTATACTATTCGTAACAACATATATATTTATTTAAAAAAAAAAAAAAAAATCAGTTTGGCCAGGAATAATAAAATCTGTACTGTATGTATTAGAATAACTTTTTTTTTTAAAAAATTATAAAAAAATAAAAAAATATATATATAGTTAAGAGACCGACACGTAAAGAAGATAACGAATGTGAAATTGTATTGAAAAAAAAAAAAAAAAATATCTGAAAATACAGAAAATCCTTATTGAACAACGCCTATTTATAACGAAATCGATCGGAGCTCAATAAACGTAAATAGGATATTACAAAAAAAAATGATGAAACGTTATACTTTTTTTTAAATTTTGTAATACAACGAACCGGTTGTAGAATTTCGCCCGGTACAAAATATTTTACAAAATTTGTCGTTAAAACGCAAAATTTCGAACCGAAATTTCTCGACATTACCGAAGGCGGGAATATGCGTTGATCTTTACGGATTTTATTTCCGTTAAGCTCTTTACGATTGCCGTCCACGACGATAAGTCGAGAAAAATGTGTCGTTAGAGACACCGACGAATCTTCGGAAAATTAGGTTTCTTCGCGAATCGTCGCCCGATATCTTCGCTTACGATCAGTAAAATCGTAAAACGTCCGACGAAAAGAATAATAATTTACGTACGGACGGGTATTTCCTCCGTTTAACGCATACAGCTGTATAAATCGATCGAAGCTTCAGTACGTTACGGTAAAAAATATACACACCCCCAACGATTAAAAATAAGGGCGACAGTATCGAGACGACTATAATTGACTAAGTTATGGATTTTTTTTTTTAAATTCTTCATTCAACAATACCGAATGAAACGACAAAGGCTCCAGGTCGTTGAATTGATGATTTACAGGTATTTAAAGGGATTTTTGACAATTTTATAAATCCATTTCAGACCCGATTGGACATGCGAGAAGAGTTCTTTGTTCGCAGATTGAAAGGCATTCGAACGGCACAAACAGGCCCAGATAATAGAAATATACCGAGAAACGGCTAAAGAGGCGAATAAACGCTCTCTGAACATCTTTAGAAAGGATTTTTTTTTAAACTGTAGCAGAGTAGAGAAAAAATACTTACAGTGGACGGACGTCTGAATTTTTTTTCGCCGTCCGTTCGAGTTGGTGGATTCCTGATAAATACGCAGGAAAATATCGGTCGAAAAGTGTTGAAAAAACGGTTTGAAAAAATTGCTGAAAATAAAAAAGAAAAATATCTCAGAGTACGGCCGACGGACTGACAAAGTGTAACGGGCAGACGTTCAAACCGCCATTTCAGTTATGCCAACGTGACAATAAAAAATTACATAAATACAATATATATACACAATATACAAAAAGAAAAAAAAACTGATTCTATTCTTCGATAAAAAAAAAAAATTTTTGTAGCATATATTTAAAATATCAACGTAAATATTCCTACCATTTTACGGGGAAAATATTTCATTTTCTCAAATTTCCGATATAGGACCCAACATATGATTCACAAGTTCGGTAAAACATAAAGTATTCAATATGACAATGTTCTCGAATGTTTGAATTGAGGAAGATATATACATATATTTGTAGGCATTTTACAGGTATATTTGAAAAAATACTATTTCAATTATATTTATTTTTACAAAGCATTCATACAATAGGTATTATCGCAATCGTTTGATTACAATTCATTGTTTCAATTGAACATTTTTATTAGTAAATTTACTAATTAGTAAAGTTTAGTTTAGTTTTTTATATTAAATAATTGTTCAATATTTTCCAATTGTTCCAATTGTTCGGAAATGGGCAAACTTAAGTAATTATTAATCAATTAAAAAAATGTATATATATATATATATATATATATATATAATATATTATTATATATTACTGACTCTTCACTAATAACCAATTTTTATTGTTCACTAGTTGAAATATTCATTTTTCATAAGATTTCAGTTAAAAATGAGAATATTATAAGCATAGATGAGTAAAAAATAACATTTTTTTTATAGTTATACAGAACACAGAGAAAGTTAATATTTAGTTCATTTTATATATATATATATATATATATATATATATATACAGTCTTAATTAATTAATTATATTATTAAATATTATTAAATTTAATTCACTAATAGCCTTTTAATTGTTCACTAGTTAAAATACTCATTTTTCATAAGATTTTAGCTAAAAATGAGACATAGATGAGTAAAAAATAATATTTTTTTATGGTTCCACCATGACCTGAGAAATACCTATACCTATATATATATATATATATATATATATATATATATATATATATATATATATATCATTATATTGATAAAATAAAAACACTTACATATTAACCTTGAATCGGTAATGAATTAAATATCCCAATGGCTTAGGATCAACTTCAATCAAGATCAATAACGTTGATTTGTTATCCTGATTTTATATATATATATATATATATATATATATCTTGATTGAAGTTGATACTAAGCCATTGGGATAACTTAATTCATTACCGTTTCAAGGTTAATATGAAAGTGTTTTTATTTTATCAATAATATCGAATATACAATTGTAAATCACATTATTTATTCACCGACCGAAATATACATTTCAGGAATCGATTTTTTTTCTAAATTCACCCCATTTCAGCCAGCAGTTTTGTGCTCCTTCCATTGAAGGGGGGTAAATTTAAATTTTTGAATATTTCAATTACGCTTCCATATATATATATATATATATATATATATATATATATATATAATGTTTTTATTGTATTCTGATAGCCCGAATGTTGTCTGCTACAGTAGTCATGTAAACTGCTGTATTTGGAGATTTGGATAAATTTCTTATTGAAATATATTTCACAAGTCAACCGCTGGGAAAGGATAACGTCATCGATCAGTATCAATATTGCATTTTACCCCCCTCCCCCCCCGAATCAATTTTTAACGTTTAGCAATTTCCACCGTACTGTTGTAAATCCCCCTGTTATATTTATCGCCAATAAATAACTGCTCTATTGTTAGTGAAAATTAATATTAGTATTATTAAAATGTTCATTTTTTTTTTTTTTTTTAGAGTATTCGGTTCGGAATTCCGAATCGATTTCTAGTTTTTCGGTCAAAATACTGCTGTAGAGGGGTAATTCCAGAACCGTTTATTTATTTATTTTCTTTTTCTAAAAGAAGAAGGATATTGGACTTTGGAAGAAAATCCAAAAGTATTTAAATTTTCCCTTTTTGGGGGGGGTGTTTGGGGGGGGGGAATTTTCAGAAGGCGATTTTTTTTTTATCAGTTTACACAGGAAAAAAATCGGTATTTTCGATTTTATTTATTTTACTGGGAATTATCTATAACTGTCCCCAATTAAGGACTGGCTTCAAAGCTCAATAACATAATTGCTGTTCAGAAAGAAGGTTTTAATTTTATTTATTTTATTTTCAGCCTCCGCTTGAATGGATTTCAATTTCACTGGAAAAAAAAACCCCAAACACCGCCTGGAAGATGTTCATCTATTTGGAAGTCGGCCGAAATCGGTAGATAATTAAAATATATCATTATTTTGTATGAGATAGGATGAAATCGGGAAAAAAGGGTAAAATACCAATTTTCTATATATGGAGAATTCATTTTTTAACCGATTATCGGGGTTGGGGGGTGGGGAAATTAGCAGATTTCTTCCCCACCCACCCAACCCACAACCCCGTTCTTAAGAGATTCCCGATTCTATAAATCTTGGGGGGAAGGGGGGGGGCGTCAATTTCAATACGAAAATAAATTTTTTTAAATAAAAATATGAACTGTATATATATATATATATATATATATATATATATATATATATCTCTGGGTTTTTGTAATGTCATTCTGTTCGACGTTTCGTAAACAGCTGAACGGTCCCAACGTCAGGGTCAGGACCGAGGATTATATCAATTTCCGGTCCTATATATATATATATATATATATATATATATATATATATATAATGTTAATCCCCGTTTACGGGTGGGGGAATTAGAATTTGTCAATTTACACCCTCTACTCGTCTATTTACGCTATATGGTTATTAAAATTTATTTTTCCGAAAATTTTTATGACGGATTTTATGGCGCATTTTATGGCGGATTTTATAGCGGATTTTTTAGCGGATTTTATAGCGGATTTTATAGCGGATTTTATAGCGGATTTTGTAGCGGATTTTGTAGCGCATTTTGTAGCGGATTTTATAGCGGATTTTATAGCGGATTTTATAGCGGATTTTATAGCGGATTTTATAGCGGATTTTATAGCGGATTTTATAGCGGATTTTATAGCGGATTTTATAGCGGATTTTATAGCGGATTTTATAGCGGATTTTATAGCGGATTTTATAGCGGATTTTATAGCGGATTTTATAGCGGATTTTATAGCGGATTTTATGGCGGATTTTGTAGCGGTTTATAGCCGGATTTATAGCCGGATTTTATAGCGGATTTTATAGCGGATTTTATAGCGGATTTTATAGCGGATTTTATAGCGGATTTTATAGCGGATTTTATAGCGGATTTTATAGCGGATTTTATAGCGGATTTTATAGCTGGATTTTTATAGCCGGATTTTACAGCGGATTTTATAGCGGATTTTATAGCGGATTTTATAGCGGATTTTATAGCGGATTTTATAGCGGATTTTATAGCGGATTTTATAGCGGATTTTATAGCGGATTTTATAGCGGATTTTATAGCGGATTTTGTAGCGTTTTTTATAGCATTACAAAGCCACCCCTCGAAAACCGACCGAGCGCGGTATTTACCGTATTTACGTCGGTTGCGTACAAACTACAATTTTTTTACGGATTTTATGAAATATTTTTTTTCCCGTTAAACGAAGCCTCGGTTTTTATTTATTTTCTTTACCAATCAGCAATTTTCTCGTTCGCAAAGGGTTTAAAAAAACGTTACGGTTACGTAATGGGTTACAATTAACCCGTTGTAAAAAAAATAAAATAAAATGAGATTTTCTAGGTACAATATTGCGTTTTATTGGCCGTTTCAGACACTGTATTTTTCACAATAGAATCCGTACATTTTTTAACACCATCTTTCAATTTATTTCGTTTAACGTGCACAACTTTATGTTATTTATCGGTGAAGAATTTCAGATTGATTATAGTCGGAGAAAATACTATAGTTCTAAGGACTATAGTTTTCAGACTTAGTTCAATAATCGGACAGTGCAATTTGAAATTGGGCCCAACTCAATTCTCGACGAGAAAACGAATAATTATTCCCTTAATAATTGCCAATATTTTAATAATTTAACACCCTTATGCTGTATGACACATTACTACCCTATACGTATATTAAGAAGCAAACCCTTAAAAATATCTCGATTTGAACATAAATTGACCGTTTCTCAAAATAAACGGCTAATTTACCCTCCGTTCCACGAGATTATTACAAGATTATTAATGAAAAAGTGTCGTAAAGTTAAATGATTCAACTGTAAATGAAACGACAGGAGAAGAATTTTCTCGTAAAAATTGATTAGAGGACGCAATTTAAAAAAAAAAGAGTATAAAAATTATGATGGGAAAATTTATGAAAATTGGCTAAAAATATGTTATCTGAGAACCGTATAAAATTTTCCTTTAAGACATCGATGAATGAAAATTGAAAATTATAAAATTACGAATTTATTATCGGGTCGAGGTGGACGGAAAAAAAAATTGTAAAAATATTGTATTTTATACCGCTGTATATATAAAAATATCGGACAAATTACATAAGCTAAATTCGAGGAAATAATTACAATATATAATATACAATAGGAACATCGTGATTTCTTCAAATCATAATTATTCGGTAATAAATTTACGCCTGCAATTCTGTACGCTGTGCAGTTTAGAATAAGCGTAAATTATGTGTTTCCGAAGTGTTTTAACGATGCGTAAAATTATTTCAAAAATTTTATAATAACGAATCCGGTTGTCAAATTTTTTTAAAATTGAGGGCCCAACTCAATTCTCGACGGGAAAACTATTGATAATTTAATAGCAACTATATAAATTTAACACCCTTATAAGCGGTATTACACATTAGTATACTATATATATTTTTAAATTATATTTAAATGCGAACCCTTATAAATATTTCGATTCGAAGAAAAAATTGATTTGGACAACTTTCAAAATAAACTTTTAAAGTGCTACCGGTTTAAAGAGAGCCGCTGCACTTTTACAAAATAAATACAGAAGAATTTTAGCTTCGCAGAAAAACGAAAGTTGCATATTTAAAATACGACGATAAATTCGTCAACGTTAAGTTTATTTAATTTACAAAAAAAATTTCGCAAAATCCAAAAAATATCTTTCAGTCCCAGCCATCGTTTGTAGGCCGTTTTCCATTTTAATTGTGTATTTTTAAAATCGAAAAATAAAAGTATTTTTTTTTTTAATTTGTAACTTTACACGGAAATATCTATAAATTAGAGTGGAGTACTTTGTCGAGGAGGCGAAACTTTCTCCGACCGAGTTTTTATATTTATTATTATTATTATTATTATTAGTTGTATTTGTATTGGATTTAGACTAGGATAGATACACGGGGAACCCGCGAGAAGATACACTATAGTATAATTTCCGACTATTAGACTATAAGTCAGTTTTAAGGCGATAGATTGACGCGTTTATTGACGTTTTCGAACTGAAATGTTATTGATCGTTTATTGACGGAAAATTACGATCTAAAGGCGTAGAATTGCAGAAATTACAATCCGGAAAAAATTCCCCACTTATCGATGTAAAAATCTCACTCGTTTAAAAACAATTATTACACTTTTTTATAGATTATATTTTGGTCCTGTTGAAATTCTTCAAGAGGGGGAATTCGCCGTAAAAGTGTCCTGAGAGATTTGATTAATAATTAAAGTTTCTTTTTTTATTGGCGAAATAAAATCAATTCCTAAAATGAAAATGTTGTTGCAATTTATGGGAAAAAAATTTAAGGATAGTCTCACTTTATTTTATATGCGCCGTCATAAAAAATGATACTACTAATTTCGAGGGCCGCCTGTAGCTATTAAATTTTATTTAAAATGACGCCGAATAAACAATAATATTACACCGTAATTTTATTGATACCGATAACAATGTGTATGTAACAATTTCACAACTGTGTATCTCGTAATTTACGGTTTTAGGTTTTATTGTTAGAAATATTTTTGTTGTTCAACACTCGAATGAAAACCGTAAATTGTAAACTACAGATCTGGGCTAATAATCAGAGTTTATTACGAGATAATTTCGATATTATATTCAGTGGAAATGTCCGGCTTATTTGAAAAATCCGTAAAATCTTCGCGAATTTGTTCCTCCCTAAATATAATAAATAACCGAGACCGAATATCTATATTAGCAAAAAACAGCATTTAAAAACCATTTTATATAGGCGGATACATTCGGATTTGATACACAAACGATAGGAATAAATAAATTATTATTTAGCCCCTTTTAGGGGAGATAAAAAAATATACGGGGTTAAATTGGTCGATTAACGCCTTAAAGCGAAAATTTTTGAAAAAACAGGCCAAAAAATAAAAAATTTTTTAACGTAAAAAAACCCACATTAGAGAACATTGTCTCGGCCCAAAAAATTCAAAATTAATGGAAATATTTATTTTAATTTAGGATTTTGACATTGACTTTTTTATCTTCCTAAAAAAAAAAAAAATAATTCGAAATAATTCCTTTATTTGTGTATACGGGGTTAAAATTGGCAATTATTAACCCCTTGAAGCGCAGATTTTTTTTGGGAAAAAATCAATTTTTTTTTAACGTAAAAAAATACTTTAGAACATTGTCTCGGTATACGATAATTTCGATCGGATAATAATTGCCGTTATTTTAATAGGGACTATAAATTCAACACCCTAGTAATCCCTTGTACGTATTTTTTTTTAAATTCCATTGAAACGCACCCCCTTAAATATCTCGATTTGAAGATTTGTACCTTTAGGGGCGGGGGGTGGGTGCCGACACCTTCGGAAGAGCAAAAAGGCCGGTGGGCGGGGGTTGTGGGGTGTGTGACGCCCACCGGGGGTGTGGCCGCCCCTCCCCTAAATCCCCCCAGGATTAGGCCACACCCCCGGGGCGTCTATTGGCCGGCCTGCTTTCGGGGGTGTGACTCCCTCCCTCCCCGACCGCCCCCAACCGGGAGGGGGTTCCCGCGGGAAGGGGAATCGCTACCCAGTCCCGCCTCAGGAGACGGACAGGACACAGGGGAGCCCCTATCCCGGTCCTATCCCGGTTCTATCCCGGTCCTGTATACTATCATCCCCCTCCCTCCCTCACCATCCCCCGTACTCCAGAATGCTCGAATACGCCGGCTACTGCCAGAACAAGATCGCCTACTACAGGTACACGAACGACGGCCGCAGCCATCCTCAACTTTCGCCAAACAGGGTAATTATACAAAAATCAAATTTTAACTGTGAATGGGGGTAGTGGTCCAAAAAAATGTATCCACTGTTCAACAGTCGATAACTCGAAAACTAATTCATCGACCTGTCTCCAATTTTTGGTCAAACTATAGTTTAAAGTCCCCAACTTAAAGATATATCACACGGGTAGTTCGAAATAATCCCACTATTATTAAAATCCGCAGAGAGAAACGGGCGAGTTCGATACTCTAATTTCGCCATCGCCATGTTTTCATCGCGTACAAATAAAGTAAGACAATCTTAAATTTTTTTCAATACTTCGCCGAAAAAAAGAAACTTTAACTATTAATCAAATCTCTCGGGACACTTTTACGGCGAATTCCCCCACTTGAAGAATTTCAACACGATCAAAATATAATCTATAAAAAAGTGTAATAATTGTTTTCAATCAGTGAGATTTTTACATCGATAAGTTTCTGCAATTCTACTCGTTCAGATCGTAATTTTCCGTCAATAATATCTCAGTTCGAACACGTCAATAAACGCGTCAATCTATCGCCCTTAAAACTGACTTATAGTCTAATAGTCGGAAATTATACTATAGTGTATTTTCTCGCGAGTTCCCCGTGTATCTATCCTAGTCTAAATCCAATACAAATACAACTGATAATAATAATAATAATAAATATAAAAACTCGGTCGGAGAAAGTTTCGCCTCCTCGACAAAGTACTCCACTCTAATTTATAGATATTTCCGTGTAAAGTTACAAATTTAAAAAAAAAAAAACTTTATTTTTCGATTTTAAAAATACAAAAGTAAAATGGAAAACGGTCTACAAACGATGGCCGGGACTGAAAGATATTTTTTAGATTTTGCGAAATTTTTTTGTAAATTAAATAAACTTAACGTTGACGAATTTATCGTCGGATTTTAAATATGCAACTTTCGTTTTCTGTGAAGCTAAAATTCTTCTGTATTTTGTAAAAGTGCAGCGGCTCTCTTTAAACCGGTAGCACTTTAAAAGTTTATTTTGAAAGTTGTCCAAATCAATTTATCTTCGAATCGAAATATTTATAAGGGTTCGCTTTTAAATGTAATTTAAAAATATATATAGTATACTAATGTTTAATACCGCTTATAAGGGTGTTAAATTTATATAGTTGCTATTAAATTATCAATAGTTTTCCCGTCGAGAATTGAGTTGGGCCCTCAATTTAAAAAAAAAAATTTGACAACCGGATTCGTTATAAAATTTTTGAAATAATTTTACGCATCGTTAAAACACTTCGGAAACACATAATTTATGCGTATTCGAAACTGCATAACGTACAGAATTGCAGGCATAAATTCATTACCGAATAATTATGATTTGAAGAAATCACGATGTTCCTCTGGTATATTATATATATATTGTAATTATTTCCTCGAATTTTGCTGTTGTAATTTGTCCGATATATTTTTATATACAGCGGTATAAAATATAATATTTTTACAATTTTTTTTCCGTCCACCTCGACCCGGTAATAAATTCGGTACTTTAAAATTTTCAATTTTCATTCATCGATGTCTTACAGGAAAATTTTATACGGTTCTCAGATAACATATTTCTGGCCAATTTTCATAAATTCTCCCATCATAATTTTTATACTCTTTTTTTAAAAATTGCGTCCTCTAATTAATTTTTACGAGAAAATCTTCTCCTGTCGTTTCATTTACAGTTGAATCATTTAACTTTACGACACTTTTTCATTAATAATCTTGTAATAATCTCGTGGAACGGAGGGTAAATTAGCCGTCTATTTTGAGAAACGGTCAATTTATGTTCAAATCGAGATATTTTTAAGGGTTTGCTTCTTAATACGTATAGGGTAGTAATGTGTCATACAGCATAAGGGTGTTAAATTATTAAAATATTGGCATTAATTATTAAGGGAATAATTATTCGTTTTCTCGTCGAGAATTGAGTTGGGCCCAATTTCAAATTGCACTGTCCGATTATTGAACTAAGTCTGAAAACTATAGTCTTAAGAATTTATAGTATTTTCTCCGAGTATAATTCAATCTGAAATGCTTTTACCGATAAAATAACATAAAGTTGTGCACGTTAAACGGAAAAAATTGAAAAATGGTGTTAAAAATTTACGGATTCTATTGTGAAAAATACAGTGTCTGAAACGGCCAATAAAACGCAATATTGTACCTAGAAAATCTCATTTTATTTTATTTTATTTTTTTTACAACGGGTTAATTGTAACCCATTACGTAACCGTAACGTTTTTTAACCCTTTGCCGACGAGAAAATTGCTGATTGGTAAAGAAAATAAATAAAAACAGAGGCTTCGTTTAAAGCGAAAAAATATTTCATAAAATTCGAAAAAATTTGTAGTTTGTACGTAACCGACGTAAATACGGTAAATACCGCGCTCGGTCGGTTTACGCGGGTTGTGTTTGTAATGCTACAAAATCCGCTACAAAATCCGCTACAAAATCCGCTACAAAATCCGCTACAAAATCCGCTACAAAATCCGCTACAAAATCCGCTACAAAATCCGCTACAAAATCCGCTACAAAATCCGCTACAAAATCCGCTACAAAATCCGCTACAAAATCCGCTACAAAATCCGCTACAAAATCCGCTACAAAATCCGCTACAAAATCCGCTACAAAATCCGCTACAAAATCCGCTACAAAATCCGCTACAAAATCCGCTACAAAATCCGCTACAAAATCCGCTACAAAATCCGCTACAAAATCCGCTACAAAATCCGCTACAAAATCCGCTACAAAATCCGCTACAAAATCCGCTACAAAATCCGCTACAAAATCCGCTACAAAATCCGCTACAAAATCCGCTACAAAATCCGCTACAAAATCCGCTACAAAATAAAATCCGCTAAAAATCCGCTATAAAATCCGCTATAAAATCCGCTATAAAATCCGCTATAAATCCTCTATAAAATCCGCTATAGAATCCTCTATAAAATCCGCTATAAAATCCCCTATAAGATCCCCTATAAAATCCGCTATATAATCTAAAAAATTACCGGATATTTTTTTAAGATAAGAAATCGGGATATTTAAGGGTTGGCGTTTATAATTGAATTTAAAAATATACCTATAGTATACTAATGCGTCGTACCGCTTATAAGGGTGTTGAATTTATAGTTGCTATTAAATTATTAACTGAATAATATTCGTTTTCCTATCAAGAATTGAGTTGGGCCCACTTTTAAATATTAACAACCGGATTCGTTATAAAAATTTGAAATAATTTTACGTATCTTAAAAACACTTCGGAAACACATAATTTTTATGCGATTCGAAACATTTACCAATTGCATAAAGTACAACATTTACAAACATAACAATTTACTAACGGTCTAAATTTTGTGTGCCTGTGAAAGGGATTTGAAGAATATCTTTTCTCTGAATTCCTTTTAATATTTCGCACTTTTCGTATGTACAATTCGTACCCCCCAGTTACGTACCTTCGACATTTTTCATTCGGTACGAAGGGTACGGAAATATTTGTAAAAAAAAATCGATTTCTACGCCCAATATTTGGGCGTCCAGAAACAATTTCGTTCCCTCGGGATTGAAAGCGGAGCGATTTTCACCCCTCCACCCCCAAATAAGCGAATTTTATGCCGAGAAATTATCCTTTTCGCACGTAAATGTCGTGTTTTGGGACCGTTTTGTTAGGAAGAAAATTGTTCATCCTCCAGAAGGACAGACGTCTTAAACCACTTTAGAATAATCGTTGAGGGGCTTTTTTATCCGGTTTTTGCGGAAAGTTCGTGCAGATTTTCAATTTTTCATCCCTCATCCCCCCGCCACCCCCGTCTTTTCGTTTGTAAAGCGAATATTAAACGGAAATTTTTCTCCGTCACATCGAAAGAAGACGGCTTATGTAGCCGAACTTGACACAGTTCGGATCGTGGATCGTCGTCGATTTCGATTTATTTTATTTTATTTTATTTTTTTATAAATTTTTTTTTTTTTCGATCGCTTCGATTACAGTAGGAAATCTCCAACTTTAAACATTTCTGTTTGAGGGTTGTGGGCATTTTTTCCCCCTTTTCCTAAAAACTAAAGCCGGTATAAAAGCTCTCTTTTCGCTAACTTATTCTAAGCCTTTTAAGTCAGAGAAAAATGAACTTATCTTAACCGAATTTTTTCCCCAATATGTCCCAACTGCAGAACTTTATCTAGGCGTGTCTTTTCATTTTCAAATATAATCAGACAAGTGAAAATAACGCCGCGAAAGCCGAGAGAAAAAAAATATAATTTTATCGGATATTTATCGTCTACGTAGAATTGTAAGCAAGCTATAAAACGCTAATTTATTCGAGAATAAAATAATTGAAAAGATGCTCCCCGGACAAGTTATCCGGCTTTGTTTTTTGGCTCTAAAAGGAAAAAGGAAAAGTGCAAGGAAAAAGCTCTTGCAATTTTGGGCTATGCGCGAGAAAATTTCGAAAGTCATAAAAGTATGAAACGAATATTTTCTGCGATGTGGATCAAAATCCTGAATTAAAAATAAATATTTCCATTAATTTTGAATTTTTTTTTTGGCCGAGACAATGTTCTCTAATGTGGGTTTTTTTACGTTAAAAAAAATTTTTGATTTTTTTTTGGCCCGTTTTTTTTCAAAAAATTTTCGCTTCAAGGGGTTAATCGACCAATTTTAACCCCGTATATTTTTTTTGTATCTCCCTCCCCTAAAAAGGGGCTAAATAATAATTTAATTCCTGCATCGTTTGTGTATCAAATCCGAATGTATCCGTCCATATATAAAAAGGTTTTTAAACGCCGTTTTTTTGCTAATATAGATATTCGGTCTCGGTTATTTATTATATTTAAGGGAGGAACAAATTTTACGCGAAAATTTTACGGATTTTTTCCGTAAATAAGGCGGACATTTCCACTGAATATAATATCGAAATTATCTCGTAATAAACTCGGATTATTAGCCCAGATCTGTACTTTACAATTTACGGTTTTCATTCGAGTGTTTGTAACAACAAAAATATTTCTAACAATAAAACCTAAAACCGTAAATTACGAGATACACAGTTGTGAAATTGTTACATACACATTGTTATCGGTATCAATAAAATTACGGTGTAATATTATTGTTTATTCGCCGTCATTTTAAATAAAATTTAATAGCTACAGGCGGCCCTCAAATTAGTAGTATCATTTTTTATGATGGCGCATATAAAATAAAGTGAGACTATCCTTAAATTTTTTTTCCCATAAATTGCGACAAAATTTTCACTTTAGTAATTGATTTTATTTCGCTAATAAAAAAGAAACTTTAATTATTAATCAAATCTCTCAGGACACTTTTACGGCGAATTCCCCCTCTTGAAGAATTTCAACAGGACCAAAATATAATCTATAAAAAAGTGTAATAATTGTTTTCAATCAGTGAGATGTTTACATCGATAAGTGGGGAATTTTTTCCGACTGTAATTTCTGCAATTCTACCCGTTCAGATCGTAATTTTCCGTCAATAAACGATCAATAACATTTCAGTTCGAAAACGTCAATAAACGCGTCAATCTATCGCCTTAAAACTGACTTATAGTCTAATAGTCGGAAATTATACTATAGTGTATTTTCTCGCGGGTTCCCCGTGTATCTATCCTAGTCTAAATCCAATACAAATACAACTAATAATAATAATAATAATAATATAATATAAAAACTCGGTGGAGAAAGTTTCGCCTCCTCGACAAAGTACTCCACTCTAATTTATAGATATTTCCGTGTAAAGTTACAAATTTAAAAAAATCAAAAATTTTATTTTTCGATTTTAAAAATACACAATTAAAATTGAAAACGGCCTACAAACGATGGCCGGGACTGAAAGATATTTTTTGGATTTTGCGAAATTTTTTTTGTAAATTAAATAAACTTAACGTTGACGAATTTATCGTCGGATTTTAAATATTCAACTTTCGTTTTCTGCGAAGCTAAAATTCTTCTGTATTTTGTAAAAGTGCAGCGGCTCTCTTTAAACCGGTAGCACTTTAAAAGTTTATTTTGAAAGTTGTCCAAATCAATTTATCTTCAAATCGAAATATTTATAAGGGTTCGCTTTTAAATGTAATTTAAAAATATATATAGTATACTAATGTTTAATACCGCTTTATAAGGGTGTTAAATTTATATAGTTGCTATTAAATTATCAATAGTTTTCCCGTCGAGAATTGAGTTGGGCCCTCAATTTAAAAAAAAAAAATTTGACAACCGGATTCGTTATTATAAAATTTTTGAAATAATTTTACGCATCGTTAAAACACTTCGGAAACACATAATTTACGCGTATTCGAAACTGCACAGCGTACAGAATTGCAGGCGTAAATTTATTACAAAACAATTATGATTTGAAGAAATCACGATGTTCCTCTGGTATATTATATATATATTGTAATTATTTTCTCGAATTTTGCTATTGTAATTTGTCCGATATATTTTTATATACAGCGGTATAAAATACAATTTTTTTTTCCGTCCACCTCGACCCGATAATAAATTCGGTACTTTAAAATTTTCAATTTTCATTCATCGATGTCTTAAAGGAAAATTTTATACGGTTCTCAGATAACATATTTTTGGCCAGTTTTCATAAATTTTCCCATCATAATTTTTATACTCTTTTTTTAAAATTGCGTCCTCTAATCAATTTTTACGAGAAAATTCTTCTCCTGTCGTTTCATTTACAGTTGAATCATTTAACTTTAGCGACACTTTTTCATTAATAATCTTGTAATAATCTCGTTATAAAAATGTAATTGACAACCGGATTCGTTATTATAAAATTTTGAAATAATTTTACGCGTCGTTAAAACACTTCGTTAAAACATAATTTACGCGATTCGAAACATTTTCTAAACTGCGTAATGTACACAATTACAGACATAAATTTATTACAAAACGAATTTATATTTTCGAATTTTTTTCTTTTTTTTTTTTCAAATCTTCAGTTAATGGTCTTCTTCTGTTGTTCCGAGCCGGTGAAATAATTTCTAAAATTCAATATTGAAATTTTAATTTTTATACTAATTCAACATACCGGTTATTCGACTAACGAATTGTACGACATTACCAATTGTAAATATCTCGATTTAAGTAGAATTATAAATATTTTCTCGTTATATAAGAAATCGTGTAACGCTCTACCGATAAATAACACGAAGTTTTGTACATGTGAATGGAAAAAATGAACGGCTTTATATTTCTAAATATAAACGCTTTTCTCTCGTTTTCGACTTCGGTAGTATTTATATATATATATATATATATATATATATATATATATATATATATATATATATATATTAGTTAATGGACAGTTAAGTCCCAACAAGTATTACAGAGAGCGAAAAGTTGTATTTCAGACCGGTTTTCTGCCGCCTGTCTATATATATATATATATATATATATATATATATATCTGTTCACGATGAAAAGACGGCTTTGCGTCGTCGGCTTTTCATCGTTTTTACGACGCTTTAACCGTCACGTTATTTATGCGCCACATCGCACGTAAAATTCCCCCCTTCCCACCCCCAGCAGCAGGCTTTTAACTCCGGTTTAATAATAAGAGTGTAATAATAATATTATATTATTATTATACTATAGACCGCTTTAAGCGACATGTCTAGCGTTTTGTAATATTCCGATACTGATATAACGCCATTGAATTTTTACGATTGCACAGTTGAGCTCGAATACAACTGTTTCTCTAGCCGTTCGCCGCGCGATTTTCGTGAAAATCGTACAGATATTTAACGGAAATTATCGGGTCGACGACTACTGAGTGTGACACACAATTTTGCACAGATAATAAAATTGACCGTATCGGAATTTACGCTGATGAAAACTTTGAAAGGACGACGGCAAGAGAACTTTGAGGCCGGGCCGGGGTGGGGGTGGGTGGGGTGATTTTCGTTTAAGGACGAGGAAAACGCTCTCCGGAGGACTTCCGCCCGTCGAGGTCGATGACACCCCCCCCACCACCCCCCGAATAAAAAGCCCATTATATTCCGATTCGAATCGCCGCAGTTCTCGACGCTGGGACTTCGAAGTAAACTTCAAAATATGTACAACGCCGGTTGTGTACCGGTGAAATACGCAATTACTTAGTTGCCGGCCCAACAATAGAGGGAGAAAAAAAGCCGGTTAGATGGAGAGAAAAATTAGAAATTTTTTTTCTGCGTAGATCCTCGTCCGATGGCGGGGCGGTACCGACCCACCCCGCCCACCCCCCAAAAAAAAACCGGTGATAAATGGGCATATCGGTGGGTTTGAAATGGGGCCAGTGGCTGAGTAAGGCCCCGACTGAATGGGGGCCCACCTGCTTCGGCATTTACCAAACCACACGTCTGCGGGGGCCCTTTAGAGACATTTCTTTCCTATATATATATATATATATATATATATATATATATATATATATATATATATATACTAAATTGAACGAAGACATACGAACATGGAAGTTTGGCATCTGTTAAGAAATTTATAAAAGGGCTCCCGGAACTGAATTATTCGACTTATAAAAATTGAAATATGATCGAATTGGACGAAAATTTTCTTCGTTTTTTTTTTTTTTTCATCCGACGTTTTGCTCGCGCAGACCGAAGAAGTGACGACGACGAGCCGCCGTAAAACGGCCGTTCCGACGATTATTATTATACTCCGCGTGAATATAAATTATACTCGTGTGTGGATGACAAATTTTTTTTTTAATTTTTTTAGGATCTCCAGAACGTATTGTCTGATCGAATTCGCGTCACGTTCGTTAACCGATCACCCACTGTGTATATATATATATATATATATATATATATATATATATATCTTCAAGTTGGACTTTAAGCTACACTTTCACCAAAAATTAGACACAATTCAGTCAATTAGTTTCCGAGTTATGGACTGTTAAACAGTGGATACATTTTTTTGGACCACCCTCTCTGTATATATATATATATATATATATATATATATATATATATATCCTTCAGTGTTTACATCTTCAGACCTATTTAAGACTATTCTGAAATGTGTCTATTAAGCATGCCAACTAAAAAAAAAAAAAAAATAGTCATCGGAAGATGATGAGAAGAATCCGCAATTATTTAGTTGCCAACCCAATATATATATATATATATATATATATATATATATATATATATATATATATATATATATACGAGTTATATAATCGATAATATGGCCCGAGTAAAGGGCCTTATTGAACTAAATTATCGACTATATAAACGGCCCCGGAAATATATCCGTTACAGTTTATGACTTCAGGATCGTGCCGTGTGTTCGGGGGCCCAAACCTTTTTCCCCCTTGACATTTTGCCACCCTTAAAATCGAATTCCGGGGTACGTAATCGTAGAGTGGTGATTTCTCCGTTACAGTTTTGTCTTCCCGTCTTCTTGTTTTTGTTGTTTTTTTCGGTGTATTGTGCTCTGAAGACGTTGGAAGTCATCATCCCTTAAACTGTTACATATAAAAAAAAAATATGCGCTAAAGGATGTTGTCCCGGTGCCCTAAAGTCAGGTCTGATCCATGGATCGGTGCCGTTTTCGCGATATAACGACGTCTGAGGGTTTCTTTCGGCGCCTCTTCACCTCGATCCTGTCGATGACCGTTTCGGTGTAAAACCGTTGTGTAAAAAAAAAAAAATAAACAGGAGTGGGCACAAGTCGTCATTGAAATTTTGTGTGTTTTATGATAAAAATACAGGATTTTTTTTGGTTTCAGAGCGAGGGAGGATCCAGCGGCAGGAGTAGCGTGGCTTCATCAGCCAGCGAGTCCACGTCCTGGCGAAGATCGGCAAACCGCAGGTATACCGTCTGTATAATGATAGGATTTTTGGAATTCCGAGTCGCATTTTCCGTCGTGCTCAGATAAGCGCGTCTAATAAGATACAGGACTTCCTGCAATGTCCTTTGTCCAATAACGGTCCTTGTTCGGGGTCCTCAGGAGCGTTCCTGAGCGCTCAGGACCACCGCTCGTCCTTCCGACGAAAAATGTTACTTCCAAACGAAATTGGACAGTGAATATTTGGACAAAATCGATTGTTGTAGCGGAGTTGTAGCCGGTTGCGGCGAGTGCGGCGGCGTCGGCGTCGGCGTCGGCGGCGTCGGCGCCGGTGACGAAGAGGCGGAAGCGGAAGACGATGAAGACTCGTGCGAAGAGCACGTACCCCACGTGCTGGCCCCTCAGTCCTCCGCCAATCCGCAACAGGTAAACCAACTGATAACAACTGATAGTGATCGGCGTTCACTAGTTGGGACCCTGAGATTCCAGTCGAAAGTCCTTTCTGGACCATCCTTAATGCTCCTCCAAACAGGAAAATTTCGACTCTTAAGGCCGTTACTAGAACTGACATAGAAATTGACCCCCAAGTAACAAACTGACACAGTGTACAAAGCGGTATAGAGCTATGTTCCATCAGGAGATATCCGACATCGTCCATCGTCCAGAGATTCCAGTCGAAAGTCCTTTCTGGACCATCCTTAATGCTCCCCCAAACAGGAAAATTTGGACTCTTAAGGCCGTTACTAGAACTGACATAGAAATTGACCTCAAGTAACAAACTGACACAGTGTACAAAGCGGTATAGAGCTATGTTCCATCAGGAGATATCCGACATCGTCCATCGTCCAGAGATTCCAGTCGAAAGTCCTTCCGGACCGTCCTAATGCTCGACCATGACCTCAATTACCCCGACAACAAAAAAAAACTTTTCTCTCCCAATCCCTCGTGTCCACTCAACCCCCATTATTTATCAACCCTTTGCTCTCAAAAAGAATAAAATTATTTTTCACAAAATCAAATTTTAATAAATCTAAATTCTATAATTAGTTTCGTCGCCCCCTCCCCCGACTTTCAACAATATCCGCCGTTAGAGCGACATAATCTCTCTCGGTCGACGACGGTCATTATTTATCTCCGACATTATTAGTATAGGTCTAAATTTGAGAAAGGTTTAGCGGAAAGTTTGAAAAAAAACAAACTGTGAACGTTAACACATACAAAAATGTATATATACAGAGTGGTCCAAAAAAATGTATCCACCGTTTGACAGTGCATAACTTGAAAACTAATCGACTGAGTTGTGTCCAATTTTTGGTGAAAGTGTAGCTTAAAGTCCAATTTAAAGATATATATCACTGTAGGTGTTCGAAATCACCATTATTAACATCCACACAGAGAAACGATGCTGCGGACTGCATCGACGACAGAAGCCAACCACATTGGATGAACGTGGATGTTAATAATGGTGATTTCGAGCACCCAATCTGATATATCTTCAAGTTGGACTTTACTACTGATTTCACAAAAATCGAACACAACTCAGTCGATCATTTTCAGATTATGAAACAGTGACTGGTTCTGAATGAAGAGACGAAAGCGAACGCTTACCCCGTTTTTGCGATTAGATGAAATACAAAGTGGTCCAAAAAAATGTATCCACCGTTTAAAAGTCCATAACTTGAAAACTAATCGACTGAGTCGGGTCCAATTTTTGGTGAAACTGTAGCTTAAAGTCCAACTTGAAGATATATCACACACTGTAGGTGTTCGAAATCACCATTATTAACATCCACACAGAGAAACGATGCTGCTGACTGCATCGACGACAGAAGCCAACCACATTGGATGAGCGTGGATGTTAATAATGGTGATTTCGAGCACCTACAGTCTCTCATATATCTTTAAGTTGGACTTTAAACTACAGTTTCACTAAAATTAGACCCGACTCAGTCAATTAGTTTTCAAGTTATGGACTGTCAAACGGTGGATACATTTTTTTGGACCACCCTCTGTAGGAGAGAGACGAAAGCGAACGCTTAGAGTGAAAACATTGTGTAATGTGCGGCTATAAATACAAATATATATATATAAAATAAGAGACGTAAAGCGGACTGTTTATTGCCCAGTGTACGACGGTACAACTTTTAGAAAATAGAAAATTAGTCGTGTTTCAGTAAATGGACGGAGATACGATTAGATGTCTTGTATGAGAGAGAGAGAGAGAGTTAGAGAGAGAGTCATAGTACGCTTTGGCCTATTAGAGACAGATGTTAGTAATAACTAACTGTGAAATATGCTCCGGCCTTAGTCGCCGAGAGGGGAAGATTTCGTCAACCGCTCGGGACGGTAGATTTATTTTTAATTTTCGACAAAATTGACGAGATCTTTGAATCCGAAAGAAAATTTCTCAACGATTCATTTTCATACGGGGGCAGAATTTCACTCCGAACAATTTCGGACGAAACAAAAATATTTGATTGGGGAAAAAATTTCGTTTTCGCGACGTATCCGAAGCTTAAAGAAACTGAAAGATCCCCCCCCGGTTCCAGGAAATTCCACTGCACTCCCTTTCTCCTCATCCCAATCCTGGACTCTTTCACTCCCTTCCCTTTCCTCTCCCTCTTATCCCCCCAAACAGATGAAAAAAAAAGTAAAAAAATTACTTAGCGCCTGTAATGATATTGTTATGTATATTTAAATATACAGCACGGGGACGGCGAAAGGAGATGCCTGTTGTGGGCGTGCAAAGCGTGCAAGAAGAAGACGGTCGCCGTCGACAGGCGAAAAGCGGCGACGCTCAGGGAAAGGAGAAGGTTGAGGAAGGTAAGGGCGGGCCACAATTTTCTTTTAAAACCGATAATTTAATAGCGTAAAATATTCGATAAATGGGGGATGAGACACAATTGTTTCGATTTGCTCAGGTGAACGAAGCTTTCGAAACGCTGAAAAGGCGGACCAGCTCAAATCCCAGTCAGAGGTTGCCGAAAGTTGAAATTCTGAGGAACGCCATCGAGTACATCGAATCGTTGGAGGACATCCTGGTCAGGGACAACAGGAGCGCCGAGACAGAACACAATTCCGGCCAACCGGCCAATTATCTGGTTAGTGGAAAATTGTCGAATTTATTGTCGGGGACGAAAATTATCCCGGAACCCGTCCTCGGATTATCTTCTCCCTCTCCACAGTTTTCAGCCCGAAAACCCCACCCCTCCCCGTATGACGGCGTCGAATTGCGGTCATTAAAAATAGCCAACGTGTGTAAATGATTAATACGTTGACACTTTGTACGAATTACTTAGCCGCGGAGTGGTCCAAAAAAATGTATCCACCGTTTAAAAGCCCATAACTCGGAAACTAATCGACCGAGTTGTGGCTAATTTTTGGTGAAACTGTAGCTTAAAGTCCAACTTGAAGATATATGACAGACTGTAGGTGCTCGAAATCACCATTATTAACATCCACGTTCATCCAATTTGGGTGGGGCTTTTGTCGCCGATGCAGTCAGTAGCATCGTTTCTCTGGACTTTAAGCTACAGTTTCACCAAAAATTGGACACGACTCAGTCGATCAGTTTTCAAGTTATGGACTTTTAAACGGTGGATACATTTTTTTGGACCACCCTCTGTATTTCATCTAATCGCAAAAACTGGGTAAGCGTTCGCTTTCGTCTCTCTCCTACAGAGGGTGGTCCAAAAAAATGTATCCACCGTTTAAAAGTCCATAACTTGAAAACTAATCGACCGAGTTGTGGCTAATTTTTGGTGAAACTGTAGCTTAAAGTCCAACTTAAACATATATCAGACTGTAGGTGCTCGAAATCACCATTATTAACATCCACGTTCATCCAATTTGGGTGGCTTTTGTGCCGATGCAGTCAGTAGCATCGTTTCTCTGTCTGTGTGGATGTTAATAATGGTGATTTCCACCTACAGTCTGTGATACATCTTCAAGTTGGACTTTTAATACACCAAAAACTCAGTCGATTAGTTTTCAAGTTATGGACTTTTAAACGGTGGATACATTTTTTGGACCACTCTGTATTTCATCTAATCGCAAAAACGGGGTAAGCGTTCGCTTTCGTCTCTCTACAGAGGGTGGTCCAAAAAATGTATCCACCGTTTGACATAACTTGAAAACTAATCGACTGAGTTGTGGCAATTTTTGGTGAAACTGTAGCTTAAAGTCATCAGACTGTAGGTGCTCGAAATCACCATTCTTAACATCCACGTTCATCCAATTTGTGGCTTTTGTCGTCGATGCAGTCAGCAGCATCGTTTCTCTGTATGGATGTTAATGGTGACCATTTCGAACACCTACAGTCTGTGATATCTTCAAGTTGGACTTTAAGCTATAGTTTCACCACAAAATTGGACACAACTCAGTCGATTAGTTTTCAAGTTATGCACTGTCGAACGGTGGATACATTTTTTTGGACCACACTTTATTCGCCGAATATTTTCGAAAGGAGGGAAAATGATTTTTACGCCGAATCGATATTTTATTTTTATACGGCGAAAAAACGTTTATAGAATGTCCCGCCTCTGTTGGGCCCCGTTCCACACACACACACAACCGGCGGAGTCATTAACGCGGCGGCGGCCGTCGTCGGCGTCGGCGTCGGCGACTATTTTGAAACTTACGCTTTTTTGGCAGCCGAGTCAAAACAGTGTACCCCTCCTCCTCTTCCTCTTCTCCTTCTATTTATCTATCTATCCCCCTCCGTCCCTCCTTCTTTCTCTATTTCTTTCTTTCTTTATCCCGGTTCACCCACACACCTCCTTTCTGTCTAGAGATGCAGTCCTATCTTTAGGACTGACGGGGGGGGGAAGCCGGACGGCATTAAATTACCGTTTATTATTTACAAGGGTTGATACTTCGTGAGGGGGGGGGCGGGGGTGGGTTATCCTCAGAATGCCGTTTGTCAAAAAAAAACCACGTGGCAATTAGTGTCTCTCTCCTCAACTGCCGAGGACAATGCGTACAACGGTCGACCGCCATATGATTTATACGGCGGATTTATTTACGAGATATTTCCGCGTTTCAAATACAAAATAGTATAGTGGATTTAGTAGATTTAGTAGATTTACGACCCGGCCAGATATTTGCGCCCCGACGTAACAAACACTACTTAGACACTACTTATTAATCACTTTCCGTATATTATACGGTATATACAGAAAAAAAAACTGTATCCACCGTTCAACAGTCCATACGGCTTGTAAACTAATTGACACCGAGTTGTGTCTCTCATTTTCGGTCGAAACTGTAGTGCTTAAAGTCCCAAACTTGAATTGTATATCAGACGATGCTACTGACCGCATCGACGACAAAAAGCCCCACCCAAATTGGATGAACGTGGATGTTAAAAATGGTGATTTCGAACACCTACAGCTATATATATATCTTTAAGTTGGACTTTAAGCTACACTTTCACCAAAAATGGGACACAACTCGGTCGGTTAGTTTTCAAGTTGTGGACTTTTAAACGGTGGATACATTTTTTTGGGCCACTCCGTATAAATATAAATTCACAAACTTCCTATAAGAAGATGAAATATAGAGTGAAGAAATTAACTAATGTGGCTATAAATACAAATATATATATATATATATATATATATATATATATATATATATATATGAAATAAGAGTGACGTAAAGCGGACTTTTTTATTGCCCAGTCCGTGTTTAAAAATAATCTTCCATAACTTGCAAACCGATCGGCGGAGTTGTCTCTATCCTTTTTGGGTGAAACTGTAGCTTAAAGTCCAACTTTAAGATATATATGATCACACACTGTAGGTGTTGGAAATCAAGAATTCTCCAAGTTCATCCAATGTGCTTGGGGGGCTTTTTTCGTCGATAAACGACGTCCTTTTTTAGTGTGACGTCCAGAGGTAAAAGACCAGATGAGTTAATTCCGGGGAACACGTGGATTTTCGTCGAGATAAGCCCGTAGTTGTACAAAGTATTGTATGGGGGGCGATTGACGGAACTACAAACTATAAACAGTACCGAAAATGAGACAACTCAGACAATTAGTTGGCAAGTTATGGACTCTTAAACGGTGGATACATTTTTTTGGACCACTCTGTATATATATATATATATATATATATATATATATATATATATATATATATATTCTGTGTGTCAAAAGCTACCTCTTGAACAGAGCGCTGTTCTCTCACGTTGTACGGACTGAATTTTTAAAATTTTTACAACATAATAAATTATGGCACAACACGACTATTAGGACCGGGAACGCCCAGTGTTTCGATTAATAATAAATAACAAACAAAAGGAAAAGCTTCGGAGAAAAGGCCAAAGTGGAGACTGGACTGGATGGAATTTTAATTAGAAACCCGGGTTCTCTAGAATTAGACGGGTTCTAGTCTAGTTTCGGACTGGCTCTCTCTCTCTCTCTCCCATCTCTCTCTCTCTCTCTCTCTCTCTCTCTCTCTCTCTCTCTCTCTCTCTCTCTCTCTCTCTCTCTCTCTCTCTCTCTCTCTCTCTCTCTCCTCTCTCTCTCTCTCTCTCTCTCTCTCTCTCTCTCTCTCTCTCTCTCTCTCTCTCTCTCTCTCTCTCTCTCTCTCTCTCTCTCTCTCTCTCTCTCTCTCTCTCTCTCTCGCATCGTTGTCCTCCTTCACCGAATGCATAACTTTAGTTCTTGATCTATTTTGAAGTTTTCCCCCATAACGGTTAGGACTTGTCTTGTTGATTTGACTCGGCATAAATATGTGTTTCTTTTTAAAACTGCAACTCCCGAAGGAGAAGCCACCAAGCCACCTGAAGGATGGTACCTGATAGCTCTGATGGCCTTATCCACTCGGGTCGTAAGCGAAATACATCTCCGCTTTAGCACTGTCGAATTGAAGGGAATTCGGAGGTGGGAGGGAGGGTTAAGCCACCAGTAGTTCTCGAAAGGGCGGGAGTTCGCGCCCACAATTCTATTCCCTAAGGCCCCCCCCCCCAAAAAAAACGGTTTCAGTAGTAAATTTCGTGTCAATCTTCTGTCCCTAACGGTAGTACCAAGTAGTCATCGAGGGCTTGATTTTCAATAGGAAGTTTACTTTTTTTTTGGGGGCGATTAGAACTCAATCCTCGATTTCGTGGATCCCCCTATCCCATATTTGAGAGGGTAGCCAGTGATGATTTTGAACGATTTAGTCGTCGCTGTAATTATCGAGAACGACAATCTGGACTATAGTGACGCACCCCTACCCGCTATGTGTTGCGGGGGGTGGGGGGGGCGCACATGTTATGGGGAGGGTGAGGGGAGGGTCACATGTAGAACAATAATTGGTGCGACGACACATGTGGCGGCCACATGCGGCCGACACAACCCCATCGCCGCGCGGGCCGCACAACAAACGGCGTAATTACACAGAAAGCAATTAAAAATTAGTGGACCACGGAATAGAGAACAGAACCACCTTAAGATTGGCACTATAGTTCAACCCGACTGATATATCAGAGAGAGAGGGGGTGACAAAAAATGTATCCACCGTTTTTCAAGTCCATAACTTGCAGACTAATCGACCGAGTTGTCTTATTTTCAGTAGTGTTATAGTAGTTTTTGTAGTTGGGCCAATCGCACCCCATACAATACTTTGTATGGGCTTAGTCTCGACGAAAAACTACCAGCAAGATGGATAGGCGTTCTCCCGGACTTAACTCCCCCCCCCCCCGGACTTTTACCTGCCCTAACACCAAAGGACGTCGTTTATCGAGTGTGTTATATATCATCATTTAAGTTGGACTTTAAGCTACACTTTCAACAAAAAACGGACACAACTCGGTCGATTAGTTTGCGAGTTATGGACTGTTGAACAGTGGATACATTTTTTTGGACCGCCCCTACGTATTAAATCTGAATTAAATAAAAAGACGCGGTCCCGACTAGGGGGTCGGAGATTGAAAAATCCGTTAAAAAGAGGGGGTTGTAAACGACTTTCTGTTTTTCTAATTCGTCCTATAAGTTGGCAAAAGCCACAACTTCCGAGAATCCATCCGACATAGTCACGTGCAAATATCCACAACTGAAGACGTTGTGCAGTCAGTAGTTAGTTGGTGGTGCAGTTGGGCTGCATCGTTTCTGTGCGCGGATGTTAATAATTGTGACAATTTCGAACACCTACAGCTATATATATCTTTAAGTTGGACTTTAAGCTACACTTTCAACGAAAAAGGGACAACTCGGTCAATTAGTTTGCGAGTTATGGACTGTTGAAGAGTGGATACATTTTTTTGGACCACTCTGTATTTAATCTGAATTAAATAAAAGAACGCGGTCCCGACTAGGGGTGGAGATTGAGTGGGCGAATAAAAGGAAAATCCGTTAAAAAAAAGGGGGTTGTAAACGACTTTCTGTTTTTCTAATTCGCCCTATAAGTCAGTGGGCGTTTATATATTCCCTTACAAATATGTCAAATGTCAGGGCCCTTTCGGCCGTTTTTATGTCTGCGGCGGTATAATTTTTTTTTCTTTTTCTTTTTCTTTTTGACTCATTCTATTTTCGACTCTACTCTAAATACGTGAGTGCCGTAAACGGACTTTACGCGGTGGGGAAATTCGTAGGGGTTTTTTTTTTCCCCCTGGAAAAACTCCGGCGTCTTATCGCCCCTTGGGGAAAAATCTTAAAATTCCGTTTAACGATTATTCCCCTTCGACTAAAAGTGTACTGCTATTTTCGTCGCCCCCAAGTAGTTAATGGCAGCGCCGTAATGCGATAATTGAAATAATTTCAGAGAGCGATTTCATAGAACGCGACCGATATTAAAAACTCCCAATTAACTACCGGTCTGAACTGCCGAAATTGGGAAAAAATTAAAGGAGAAATATAATGTAATATTTTGCCTATTTTACAACTGTAATTTACTGTAGGTTTCGTCATGTTTCATCTCTCTAGACCGGTTTCGTCGGCCGCTCGCCATCTTCAGTAGCGCTGTGTCAGCAGTCGCTGTTGGGGCACTTAGGATGCCAACGTACACTTTCACGTTGTACCTCTTATTTTCCACTCAAAGCCTATTAGGAATTTATAATTTTCGCTATATTTTATTTTTTTTATTTTATTTTTTTTTAAATTCTATTCATCGACTCGGGGACGGTGGATATTTTCGACATTTCAACCCCGGAGCGTATTTGGAAAAATCCCAATTCGGACGGTGGTACAAGTGGAAGTGAGGACGGCCGAAAAAACGTCCAAAGTGCCCCAACAGTGACTACTGAAGACGTGGCGAGCGGCCGAAAAAACCCGGTCTACCGGTATAAAACTCTCTGCTGCCAAAAAAATATTCTAGGGGGAAAAAATCGACGTTTTCCTTTTTTTCAATTCCCCCCCCCCCCCCACCATCGTCCCCAATAGACAGGTGGGAATATTTCGAATCGGAAATATCATTTATAGGTGCGATTTGTGTGTCTCTCGGTCGTGTTGAGAAAATTCTTTTTTTTTCTTTTTTCTTTTTTTTCAAAAACGAAAACCCCTCATCCAGTCTCATATTTTTCCCGACCGTCTCCCGTCGTCTAATAATCGGCCGGGAACTCGAATTAGAATTGGAGATATTTGGAATGGAGAAAAGTGAATATAAGAATGATGGGGGGCTGGGGGGCGAGTCCTGGAAATGAGAAATGATCTGTATCGTTTCTTGGGCGGGTTCCCAAAAAAAAGAGAGAGACTCCACAGCTCGAAAACCCGAAACCGGCACCGAGTTGGACGAAAGGGCGAAAGGGCCCTTTTCGGCCTTCCCACTTGTCCCTTCGTGAATTGGCCGATATATTCCAGTATATAATTCCGTCCAGTTTTTTGTCTTCGTCTTGACGCACACGTCCAGACTCCGGACAACATTTTGCACCTGGAAATTCCCCCGGAAACGCCTTTTTTCTTTATTCGGGATTTTTGACGGCGTGTCCCGATCAAAATTCTGGACGTTACGATAATAATTTTCCGAATTTATTGTCATAATTGAGGGGATCTCTACCCCTTCCCCCCACCTCCCCACCTCCGTTTCCAATCCCGCAGGACACACAGAAGCCCCGGGGCTTTTGGGGGCAGCCGAAGGTGTTGGAATTTTCATCCCCTCGTTGTTGGGTCCTTAAAACGAGTCGAAAATGGAGATATTTCCCGCCAATTCGCGGCGTACAAAACCGGAGGGAGGGAGGAAAAATGAACGTGTCTTAACCGAACAACAAAACTCGAAGGAACGAAACCAAGGGAAAAAAGGAAAAAAAAGGATGGATCAAAAGGTGTACACCAACTTCGCGCTTTGTATTCGGAACTAAATGAATCGATTGGCGATTCCAAAAAATTCAGTGATAGTGACAGTGATAGTGATGTTCTAAGTCTGGCGGCGGTGCCAACAGCCCCCTCACTGTGTTTTCCCCCCCACCCCCCAATGAAGATTAATATCCCGAGGGACGACGGATTTATACTTGGGCCCACTCTTAATATTGGGATACTGCCGCACTAACTCACTCCTACTTCTTCTCATTATTATTTTTTATTGCTCTTTTCCACCGTTAATTTACAATCTTGTATCTACACGGGGTGATGGGGGTTGGGGGGTTGTAACTTTATTTTATCACTTCTTCTTCTTCTCTTTATCGTCGAGCGATCGCTACGACATCGTTCTGATCAACGAATGAATTACCTCAAAAGAAAAAAAAAAAAACCCCATCTGCTTGATCGAATTTTTACGTCTTTTTAATCTGGGGCGAATTTCTTGAACGTATTTCAGGGGCGGTTTTTTTTTTCTCAAAGAATGGTCACCCTCTCCCGGGCGTAGAATGGACCCGGTTGCCAAAATATACAAGATTATTTTATCAAAGGATATTCCTCCGAATATACTACCGTTTCAAACTGCAAAGGGGCGGATTCGTCGTTTTATTTTTTTATTTTTTTTTGAATACCGAAATCGTTTCTACTGTAAAAAAAATCCGGGGGGGGCGGGGGTATAGGTCAGGACTGGACGGGCTTCCGATGACCCGTTCTTATTTACAGTTCTTTTCAATTATTCCCCAGGTTGTCCCCGTCCCCTCCCTCCCCTCCACCCCTCACCCCTCCCCAGGAGGAGGGCCTGGAACAGTACCAAGAGCGACAGAAATAGGACGTCCCCTATTTCCACCAATCTCTCTCTTAGCCGGTTTGAAAATTGAAGCCTCATCTATAGATGTGTCACGTGTGTCATTGGGGGTGGGGGGGGCTGTCCCAGACTCGTCTATAAATGTTCTATATCCCCCCCCGGATTGTGGCAACTAAACTAGATTTTTAAGTACGTCGTCAGCTTCTCGGCAATAACGTCCCAGTGTGATCCGAATCAATAGTGATCAATATTATTCGATCGTCGTCCTCCAGACGGACGCAAAGAATTTCCATATAAATTGATTCGGGACGGACAAATTTTCACGGGATTCACCCCCCACCCCAATTTGGGGTTTGATGACACTTTCCCGACCTGTTATTCCCCGTGAATTCTGTCCGGGACAACAGGTCGGGGGGTGGGGGATGAAATTCGGGGGATGTTTCAGAGTTGGAAATCGAACGTGCGACCAGTTTATTTTTTTATTTTTTTTTTTTTTTTAGTTAACTGTAATTTTTCTGGTTGCAGGGCAATTCCGTGGCGGACGACCACCACCACCACCACCACCACTACCTGGCCGAGAGGCTGCAGAATTTTTCGGATTCTGTCAACAAATATTCGGCGAATGGCGGTGAGTAGAATCTAGATTTTTCGCTGAAAAATTCGTCCGAATTCGAGCCCAATTTCGGTTTTCAGATTTCGGAGCCGGATTTTTCGGCCGATTTCGCTATTTGGTTATTAGAAAGCGGCCCCTAAGTGGTTTTTATATCGGGGCGATTTTATAGAATTTACAAAGGCGGCGATCGACACCGAAAGTGGGGGGTGGGGGGTAACTTTTTAAGCGGTGAAAAATTAAAAAATTATTAAAACTTTCGAGTCGACAACTAATTGTCTTCAGTAGCTGAATTTAGATAAGTAGGTATGTTGTGTTTCTGTCTCCTGTCTCGCCGGTTTGGTCTTTTCGGCTTCTCGCCATCTTCAGTAGCGCTCTGTCACTGTCACTTTTTTCTGGCGTCCTCACTCCACTGCCACTTGTACCGTGTACAGTAACTTTGTACTTGAGTATTTATTTCAGATTTATATATTTCAGAATTTTTTTCAGTTCGTGTCAAAGAATTGTAATAGAAAATCTTCAAATTTTCGTTATCGCCATTCTCCATTATGGGATATATAAATCTCGTGACAATCTCTCTGAACCGTACATTTCTATGTTTCTGTCTCCTGTCTCGACGGTTCGGTCTTTTCGGCTTCTCGCCATCTTCAGTAGCGCTGCGTCTGTCAGTAGTCACTGTTGTGGCACTTTGGATGAGTTTTTCGGGGGGGGGGGTGGCTGGGGGTTGGGGGAGCATCCTCACAGCACTTTGTCACTCACTGCCAACTGGTTACATTGGCAGTGGGCTCGGCAAGCGAACGCTGAAGACGGCGAACGGCCGAAACTTTCGGTCCGACTGCGAGGGTAGACAGACTGGAAAAAATATACCACGAACCACAACAACCCCCGCTGTATTCCAACCCCGTCGCGGCACCGCCATATCTCAGTCGTGTTGAAAAGTGATAAAAGGAACGCGTGGGTGCAGTGAAAAGTGCATCAATTTTCGCGCCGATTTTTTCCCAATTCAAAACGCTCTTTAAACCGACCGAAATTGGCGAATGTACGAAAAAAACCGGTTGATCTTAATAATAATAATAATAATAATTTCGACTGGAGGCCGGAAGCGGTTGGATCGAATGAAAAAAGCTCGTCGCTCGGTCGTAGTTTCGAAACATCTGTGACCGGCCATTCTCTCGAAAGGAATTTTTTTTCACGTTTTTTCCCCTCCAATTATATCAATAAATGATATCACCCGTTCGCCCGCCATCAACATTCCGTTCCCGATCAAATTTTAAATCGAATATTCTTCAACAATTATTTGACGAAGTCCGACTCACTTACTTAGTCTGTACTAATACTTTATACGCCGACTGAGTGAGACTGATATAAAATGGTGACAGTGACTGTGTGCAAAACCGAAATGGAATATTCTATTTCTGTATTGACCATAATTAATGGTCGGGGGGTTGGAAGGGTTGAGTCCGCCATCAGCACTATGAATAGAAGAAGAGAGCTTTGTACGCCGTTTTCTATATAGAGACACAAAGGGATTTTTGTTTCTAGGAAGGGACAGCGTCAATTTCGCTCAATTTGAAAAAAGAAAATCTTCTTGAAAGTCCCCGGACTTAATTCCCCTCTGGACTTTTTACCTGCTGGTGTGGGGGGGAACACTAAAGGACAAAAACCCACGCATATTGGATGAACTTCGAAAATCCATCGTTTCTCTCTCCGTCTGGATTGTTAATAACGGCGACAATTTCGTGTACCTACAGCTATATACATCTTCAAGTTGGACTTTAAGCTACACTTTCACCCAAAAATGAGATACAATTCGGTCAATTAGTTTTCGAGTTATGGACTGTCAAACAGTGGATACATTTTTTTGGACCACCCTCTGTATATATATATATATATATATATATATATATATATATATATATGCCGTTTGGAAAAACTATTTTAACGTTTCTCGTTTATACAGTCGGTATAAATAAAAAAAAAATACGCCCGGCATTAAATATGCTGCGGCGCATTTAATATTTCATCGTGACCGTGATATGAAAAAAAGTCACGGCTGGAAGCCGAAAACTTATTTCAGTTTCCGCGTCCCACTCACCTATTTATATATATATATATATATATATATATATATATATATATATATATATATAAAGGAGCGTTACAAGTTTACGTTATTATTGGAAATGATCCGTGATGTTATATATGGTCTGATAAATGAGTTAATGTAGGACGTCTTCTACGGTGTCTATTTCTATATCAGAAATGAGAAAAACAGGAAATTCTCCTCCAATTCCCTTTTTCCCTCACTCAATTCCCCGTTCGCCCAACCGCCCTTCCGTTTTCGTCCCGAAAATCCGGTCGAGCGCGGTAAAAATCCCCCATTTCGGTCGCCTCCCGAACGGACGTACCTTTCGAGACGTTCGATGACGGATTAGCAATTAATTCGTCGAAGGGCTAAACTTGCGAGTATAAAAAGGATTTTTTTTCCCCAAAAATGTTTCTCCCATTCATCCCCAGTCCGTCGACAACAGGGGGTTATCCCGGCTATTTTCCTTAATTTTTTTTTCCCGATTTAAAAGTCGTTTCGTTTAATATAAACCGAAAATTAGGCTATTTGTATACGTCGGATTTATTGTTATTCGCCTAGAATATTGTGTCCGGGTAAAGGCTCTACGGCCATAATTAACAATTTGAAATAATCCGTACGAAAATACAATCATCGCGCCAAATAGACCGAGGAGTTTGTAAATTGCGTGAAATCGACTGAACGAACCAGCCATTTGGCAATATGCTTATTGGGATAGAGAGAGAGAGAGAGAGAGAGAGAGAGAGAGAGAGAGAGAGAGAGAGAGAGAGAGAGAGAGAGAGAGAGAGAGAGAGAGAGAGAGAGAGAGAGAGAGAGAGAGAGAGAGAGAGAGAGAGAGAGAGAGAGAGAGAGAGAGAGAGAGAGAGAGAGAGAGAGAGAGAGAGAGAGAGAGAGAGAGAGAGAGATGGAGAGACACCCAACAGAAATAGACACGCCGCTTAGCACCTAACTCCTAAATACCGTCACCCAACCACTCCATTTATAATATTAACGCGGAGTTTTATCAAAACAGAAAACCAACCGTCCGAGGCGGCGGACGACAGAAAATTAGTGCAGTCGAAAACGCCAAAACGGTTCGAAATATCGAAATACAGAGAGTGGTCCAAAAAAATGTATCCACCGTTTAACAGTCCATAACTTGCAAACTAATTGGCTGAGTTGTGTCTCATTTTTGTTGAAAGTGTAGCTTAAAGTCCAACTTGAAGATATGACAGACTGTAGGTGTTCGAAATCACCATTATTAACATCCACACGACAGAGAGAGAAACGATGCTACTGACTGCATCGGCACAAAAACTCCGCGCGCATTGGATGAATTTCGAGAACACGTTGTGACGTCAATTTGTGTCCGTGAATGTTGAATAATTGGTGACAATTTCGAGTACCTACAGCTATATACATCTTCAAGTTGGACTTTAAGCTACACTTTCAACAAAAATCAGACACAACTCGGCCAATTAGTTTGCAAGTTATCGACTGTTGAACTGTGGATACATTTTTTTGGACCACCCTCTCTGTATATCGGCTCGACAACTGAATAATTGCGTATTTCGCCCCTACAAAGTGGCGTTGTAGATATTTTTTAAGTAGGGTCAACAACATCGACAACAAGGTACAGAAATAACAAATAGACAGTTTTGAGTATTCGCAAACTCTAGTTAATTATCGCCGGTCGGTTAGTTGATAACTTTGACGATTACTGAAAAAATATAGATCAATCGTACCGGTGTTAACGACTTGTTGTTACAGTTTTTGACCGGCTACAAAAATTGTATATACTCTATTTACTGACTGTTTTGGAGCGGATTTCAGTAGGCGGTGTTTTATATTAGAAATGGCGGATAGCGCCCCCGCCCCCCCCCGCCCCCATCCCCATCGCCAGTTTACTTTTACTCGCCGTTCCCATTTAAACGTTTGCCAAGTTATATAAACCCGGCCAAATAGTACTATTAGTAGTACTAGTAGTAGTAGTAGTAGTAGTAGTAATAGTAGTACTAGGCGCGGTAGTAAAGTACAGCACTAGCCGGCCGGATTTTGTATTCTTAAATCACTTGAAAATCAACCCGTCCCCAGACATTTGTCTCCATCGTCCCTCCAATCTCTGTTTTCGTTCTGCTTTCCACCCCTCAACCCCTCCCACCACCAAAAAAAAAAAAAAATTGTTCGGCGTGTCTCCTCACCCTTACGCTAAATTTCGTGTATATCAAAGGTATTACAATAAACGTGACGGCGGGCGGTGGGGGGAAAGTGATGACACGGCGACTACTGAAGACGGCGAGCGGCCGAAAAACCGGTCTAGCGAAAGAGACCCAAAAACGGCAGCGAAATGAGACAGAAACTACACTAAAACTGTACACCTTTTTGATTCTTCTCCATCCCTCGTCCCTAGACCGGTTTCTGCGGCCCATAAAAAAAAAACGGGACATTTTATTCTATCTGTATCATATTTTCGACTGTACGGTGTTGTATTTTTTTTTTCCCCGAACGATTTGTCGTCGTCGCGCCCAGATTTCGTCTATTACTCCGAAATAGATAAAATCTATTTAAATAGAGATCTATTTATAAGTGTCTAGCGTGAAATAAAACCTAGACGAAAATGTTGGCAGTTGTTGGCCCGGCCTATTATTGTAAGGATATTTTTTTTTTCTTTGAAAATATATTACTTTTTCTTTTTTTTTCTTGGTTCAATTAGGGTTTAAAACTCTCAGTTCAGTGATTAAAGTTTCGCTAGCGATAAATTCAAGTTTTTTATTTATAAGTCGCGTTAAATAATTATTTATTATTATTTTTTTACATTTATCGGATTATGTACGCCTTTATGCGAATTTACACTGAATGTTTTATGTTTTTTTTTTTTAATGAAAACTTGTAGTTTTTCACTGTACTCGCATCAATACAGTTATCTATAGACTCGGATTTTTTTTCCACTTTCTATCGTAACGAAAACATTTTATATAGTAATATATTTCGTAACAACATATATATTTACTAAAAAAAAAAAATAACCCTGGGCTGCTAGGGGTTGAAATAGCGGTTTCGGCCGTTCGCCATCTTCAGTACCGTTGTCTCACTTGTACTGTCCGTAATATAGGACACAGTACGTACATCCGAAATAGAATACTTGTACGCTGTACAAGGCTAATAACAACACAGCGCTACTGAAGATGGCGAGAGGCCGGTCGACGAAAACCGGCGAAAAACTTGGATATTATATTTGAAATCAATTCTCACGATCGCCGACATCTCGTTAAATTGTCGAAAAAAAACTTGTAATCGGTAGGAAGGGTAGTTTTTGGGGGAGGGCGGATAGTTTTGTTATTTATTTAATTGCACTGTCGTATACAATACTGAGACGCGTAAATTTGCACAATTTCTAAGATATCCGAGTTTAATTTATAGTTATATATATATATATATATATCTGGCGAAGCCGTCCGTCTTCCCTTGTCCGGGGGTGGGTCGGGTCATTAGCCAACGTCAGTAGTAGTCTGTTATACCGAGAGTAAATCAATTTGGAAACGGTTTGATGAACGGTTTCGGGCGCACTTTCCAGCCCTATAATAATCCTCCCTCCCTCCACCAACCCCCACCCCCACCGTCCTGACCGTTTAATCCCACTTTAAAGCCCAAGCACCGGTTGGTGGGGATATTTTATGCACCTAGGCCGAGAATAAGTATAGCCGAGTTGTAGATAGACGCCCCCACCCCCACCCCCACAACCGATTTCAATTTTTCCCTCCGCCCCTCCCACAGTCCAACGTAAATAACGCGTCTGTCTTCTTATTTCTGTTTGGATTCGGGTAAATCCGGGGCCGGGGGGGGGGAGAATTTTTTTGTAACTCTTTAAATCAGTGTATATTTTCAACGCTTTAAAGAGTCTCAGGTCGACTGTCGGGGGTGGGGGTGTGGTATGTTGAGGGCTCATTGTGGATTCTGTTGTCAGAAACATACCTCTTTCAGCATTAAGGGATGGTCCGGAAGGACTTTCGACTGGAATCTCTGGACGATGGACGATATCGGAACCCCAGCTCTGTATACCGCTTTGTACAATGTCAATTTTATTACTTGGGGGTTGAGGGGGTTAATTTCGATATCCGTTCCACTAACGTCCTCTTGACAGACCAAAATTTTCTGTTTTCGGATTGAATTCTAAACGTATCGTCCGAACAATTGTACGTACGTATTCGACCGGTTCCGCGTATACCCTGGAAATTGAAAATTTTTACAAAAGAAAAAAATTCAGAAAAAACCGCGCCAGGCCACTAAATATAACTGACTCTAGCGTATCTTCATTTTACGGACCGAAAAACGGGATTTTTTATTTTATTTACTTTTTTTTTGGTCTAATTCTCCATGAGGCGAAGCTCCGTCTGGAAAAGGTACAATTGAGATTTCCAGTTAATAAACGAATTACGGACACGCGCAATCCGATAAAGGGAATTGGGAATTCGAATATATGTTAAAAAATTCCCAATCCAAAAAAAAAATGCACTGGGAAGAGAGAGAGATGGACGTTTTTCCGACCTCCTTTTCATCCCCTTCTCCGGTATTATCTCATTTATTTTGTATATAAAAGAGGAACACGACAACGTTTCTGGACAACGTTTCACGGCGCGCATTCTGGAAAGGATAAGGCAGAAAGCGCACTGCGAGATTCTATTAATAAGAGAATGTGCCTGGAGTACTGGACTGCTGGAGTTGGGGGGGGGAGGGATAATGGGTACAGTGGTACAGAAATAAGCGACTTAGGTCGCCGAGCCACTCTCGGAAAACAATTTATAAATTTCAATCCGAGAGGGAGGGATGAACCGCCGCCCCTCCCTCAGCAGGCTCAATTTGTCCCGCAGAATTATTCGAATTATTTCCAGCGGGGTGGTATTTATTTATTTATTAATAGAGCCCCTATTCTGGGAGACGTCCGACATCGCCTCCGTCCAGAGATACCAGTCGAAAGTCCTTCCAGACCATCCCTTAATGCTCCCAAGGGGGTATGTTTCTCACCACAGAATCCCTCGTGGTCTTAATCGGAGACAAACGCGTGAAGAGTGCATCGAAAGAGGTGAACGGAAAAAAAAAACCTACCCCAAAATATATCAAAAATAGCATTTTTAGACGCAAAATTGAAACGAAAATGCCGTTTATAGCCCAAAAATGGCATTTTTAGACGCAAAATTGAAACGAAAATGCTGTTTATAGCCCAAAAATGGCATCTTTAAACGCAAAAATGCGTTTTTTAGGCCCCAAAAATGGCATCTTTAGACGCAAAATTGGCCCAAAAATGCGTTTTTTAGGCCCAAAAATGGCATTTTTAGACGCAAAATTGAAACGAAAATGTCGTTTATAGCCCCAAAAATGGCATCTTTAGACGCAAAATTGGCCCAAAAATGCGTTTTTTAGGCCCAAAAATGGCATTTTAAGACGCAAAATTGAAACGTAAATGTCCGTTTATAGCCCAAAAATGGCATCTTTAGACGCAAAATTGGCCCAAAAGTGCGTTTTTTAGACGCCAAAATGTCCGTTTATAGCCCAAAATGGCATCTTTAGACGCAAAATTGGCCCAAAAATGCATTTTTTAGGCCCCAAAATGGCATTTTTAAGACGCAAAATTGAAACGAAAATTGGCCCAAGAATGCGGTCTTTAGGTCCGAAAATGGCGATTGACGAACTGTTTTGTCATGCGGAACATGGGGGTCACGTGAGTTTTCAACTTTTATATATATATACAAAATACTTATTAGAGAGATAGAGAGAGACTCTTGTTAGTTAAAATGGGAGACTGAAAAAAAAAAGAAAAAAAGAAAAATAGTCGGGAAACGGCCCTGTTCTGACAGATAGCCGTGTAGTACACGCATTTACTATTTGGCCTAGAGTTGTAGAAGAAGAAGAAGAGGAAGAAGAAGAAGAAGAGGAGGAGGAGGAGGAGGAGAAATAGAAGAAGGGAGGGGGGTGGAAGGGGTAGGGGGTGGAATAGTGGGCATTAAAAATAAATTGGCGTAGCGATATTCTGGGCAGGGCGGAAGGAATGCGACACTGCGTCCCAGACCGACCCAGAATAAAATTAAAACGGGCAAATAAATATAACTTTTTATTTCTCTATTTTATTTTTCAGTTCGAACCCCCCAACCCCCTACAACCCCCAACGCCCCCGCCGCCCCCCCCTATTCTTCAGTCTCTCGGAGGACGTCCGTCCGGTGGCGGCGTCGACGATTATCCACCCCCAAAATAAAGGCTGAAATTATTGATTCAAATGTATCCAATTGTATCTTATAGACCGCATTCCACCCGTTGGCGTACTTAAAAAAAAAAAATATATATAAGTACAACGCTACTTGTTGTCGGTCGAATACATCCGGGATACAGTTTGAAAAATCGCCATTAACAACTGCTGGAATTTATTGACTGGAAAACGGATTTTACTTCAATTTAAAGCCCCCCCCCAATTTCGAAGCCTCCCTGGAACTCAACTGGAATTTTCCAAATCAGCCCAAACCTTTCGTAAAGTCGTCAATTGATCCGCTCTTATCGCGATCGAAGAATCGAAATCTTGAAATTTTTCGATTTATTTTATTTTTTTTTTTTTAGATTTTTAGAGATCAGGTTGGCCGGGGAAAGTAGTAAAAAAAAAACCCTCTACCGTATGTATTAGAATAATTTTTAAGAATTATAGAAAGAAATACAAAAAAAATAATATAGCTATGTTGAAAAGATAACGAACGTGAAATTCATTTGAAAAAAAAAAAAATTCTAAAAATACGGATACTGTGCGCGAATAAAATCCTTATAACAACAACGCCAATTCAAATACATTTATTACTGTATCGAATTGAAGCTCAATAGACATTTATATTTTATAATTTTTCTAATGTACGGCACCGACAAAATGTATAAGGGCGCAAAGGGTTAATTTCAAATTTACAATTTACAATCGAACTGTTGAAGTATTTCATTTCTTGTTTTTTCCGCCCCCTCCGTCCGAAATGTCCTATTTATCGGCGTTTGAAAGTTTAAAAAGCCGAATTTCTTATGCCTTCGAATATAACTTAATCTGGGGTTTTTTTTATTTATTGTCGATCAAAATGTAACCAGCGCAACGTTTAAGTGTCAATTCGAGGAAACACAATTTTTTATCGTCGTTTTATCGACCCATCCGCGTCTCTATTTAATGAAATAAAACTTGTTTGTATATAAAAAAAAACTTAAAAATAGATCAGACGGGGACCTATTCAAAGCCGGTCTATAATTAACAATTAATTTCAACCAGTTTTTTTTTTTTCTACCCTCGCAACTGTTCCGTCAATGGTCTCTCCCTTTTTTTTTTTTAACAACACCCGATTCCAAAATTAAATTATCATTCTGTTATTATTATTATTATTATTATTATTATCGGTCGATCCTGAGGGCCTTCTGGAGAGAGAGAAAGAAAAAGGACAAAAAAACCGTCGTCCACCATATTTTTAAGTGCGTCACAAGATCGTCCTTAAAAGTAGGAGGTCCTTTCTTTCCGTGTCCTTTCTTCGGCCGTCATCGAGGCCGTTAAATTCTCTCCCCAATAGTTGGAGCTTAGAAACCGTCTACGGGGCTTATCTCTGTCGGCAAGTACTGACGTACTTTAAAAAAAAAAATAGACGTGTACAACTCGAAGGGAAATATCTTGAAGCTTGAGAAAGGCCGGTTCTTCAAGTTCTTCCAGCCGGAAGTTCTTCCAGGCTCTTCTGGAGAAAACGCGACATATTTTTTCGCGATTATATACGAAATCGATTGGAATAGATTTTTACGTCTCTGAATATATACTTGGAACAGTCTAAAAATGTAGAAATAAGTGTTCGTTTTGAGCCGGTCCACGTGTCACGTGGTATACGTGCGTCGTCCATTAAATTGGAAAAAATTTATTATAGGACAAAAAAAAAATATATATATATATATATATATAAATACGATTTATCGATACGGAATTCCTCATCTTGTCGAGAGATATGTTTCGGTTGAAAAATATTAAATTTTTACAGTTCTATCGACTATATACGGCTAGTTAGGCAAGAATTTTAATAATTTCGCTTCGAATTTCGTTTTTTTCACGAAATTCGTGAATTTTAAATTTGACTTATAAAGACTCGAAGCGAGAGAGCAGACCCCGAGTACAGACGCAATTTTTTTTTTTCCCCCCGAAAATTGTGCATAAAATCTACTTATTATTATCATCCACAAATAGTAGTACCTCAGAATATTTTTTCAATTAAAACCGTTTCGTCAAATATTTTTTTTTGGCAAAAAGTCCCATTTTTAGGGGGGGGTTGGGGTTGGGGGGTCGGCTAAAGAGTTGAATCGACACAAACGATATTTCGACTAATAAATCATAATTACGAGTATATTTTTGACACGATATCGGTAGTATTCGTAATAGGTATAGGGAAAAAATTTTTAAAAAAATAAAAAAAAAATTTATTACGCCGCCAAAATTTAATATTTATTAGGATTTGCCGATTTTTTTTTTCGGCGGTAGAACATTTGTCGGTGTATTTTTCATATTGGAAAATACATTTTGTACGGATTTTCAAAAATTGACTACCCGCTCGAAAGTTGAAACTATTACGGTTACGTCCGCGCAGAACATCATACATATACATATATATATATATATATATATATATATATATATATATATGTGACTCGACTAATACTGTATTTTAGGCGACGAATTCCAAAATTTAAGCCCGAATTGCTGGCGAACGCCTCCAGTCCACTTCAACAAAAAGGACGAATTCGTAACCACCAGTTTTTGAACACAATTTCGCTGAATAAAGCCGTGCCTCAGCCAGCTGGGACATATTTTGTACCGCTATGTATATATATATATATATATATATATATATATATATATATTTAGATCGGTTCTTTGATTAAAAATCCAGCTCCTTGTGCCCGTCATAGAGAGAGAGATAGAGGGCCCCACCCCCCCCTGTCTTTCTGTCCGCCAGCCGGTCTATATTTAAATAAAATCGGTCTACTCCTCCTCCTCATCCTCCCTCCTCCGTGGAGGAGGAGGAGGAGGAGAGGAGGAGGAGGTCTCTTTCAGGGCTGTCATAGTCGGTAGAACCGGGCAACGCCACACTGTCTGCCACCTACCTATATATATATATATATATATATATATATATACAGAGTGGTCCAAAAAAATGTATCCACCGTTTAAGAGTCCATAACTCGGAAACTAATTGACGAAGTTGTCTCTTATTTTTGATGAAAGTGTAGCTTAAAGTCCAACTTAAATGATGATATATCACAAGGTCAGCGTTATTGACGTCCGCGGACAGAGAAACGATGCGCTACTGACTGCATCGACGACAAAATTGGACGAACTTCGAGAATCCATCGTTTCTGTCTGTGCGGATGTTAATAATGCTGGCCTTGATTTCGGACACCTACACTGTGTGATATATCTTCAAGTTGGACTTTAAGCTACACTTTCACCCCCCAATATGAGAGACACAACTCCGCCAATTAGTTTGCAAATTTATAATTATTTTCGTCGGTGTAGCTCAGTATAAAGATCTGTCCAGTTTGTTGGGACTCGTTGAAGGGATGATTCCGGGGGCCAGTTTTTTCAGTAGTTGTGACCGTTTTTTTTCTTTTCTCCTCCTCTCAGCGTTTCTGTTTGTGTGTTTGTCCGCTCGTTAAAAAAAAAACCGGCTATAAATCGCGTCCGGACACGCAGAGCGGATAGTTAGCTGCGTGTCTGCGTCGGTTTTCCTCTTGCCGCCAGCCCTCTCAAAAGCCATAACTTAGACCGGCCCCCCCCGCCCCACCCCCTGCGTTTGATGGCGATATAAAGTCGTGTTTAACACCGGCCACACGAGTAGCTCAATGAGCCGGTGGGTTTTCACCGCCGAATAAACGGAACGGGCCCCTGCGATATTAGACCGTAGTCGCCATTTTAGACCTCCGTCCGGCCGCCTCCACTTAGACCCGGCATACCTCCGTAACACCGGTCAAATTTATATTCAAATTTAGTCATCTTTGTAGTCATATTTATAGTCAAATTTTAGCCAAACTTATATTCCCCTTTATATTCGACTCCATTATCGATTCTACATTCGACTCTATATTCGTCATTACAGTCGACTTTGATTTCGACTCTACAATCGACTCTATATCCGTTTTTACATTCGACTTTGCTTTCGACTTTACATTCGACTCCACTTTCGACTCTATATTCGAGTGCATATTCGACCCTACAATCGACTTTTCATTCGACTCTATATTCGAGTGCATATTCGACTCCACATTTGACTCTATATTCGAGTGCATATTCGACTCTACAATCGACTCAATTTCTGACTCTATATTCGACTGCATATTCGACCCTATTCAACTCTGACTCTATATTCGACTGCATATTCGACTTATTCGACTCTATATTCGACTCTATCGACTCTATCGACTCCAATCGACTCCTCCATAATCGACTCTATATCGACCCATATCGACTCGACTCATAATCGACTCTATATTCGACTCTATCGACTCTATCGACTCCAATCGACTCCTCCATAATCGACTCTATATCGACCCATATCGACTCGACTCATAATCGATCCCCATATTCGACTCTACGACACGACTCTATAATTCGACTCCATAATCGACTCCATATTCGACTCTATATTCGACTCCAACCCGACATAATCGACTCATAATCGACTGACCCATAATCGACTATATCGACTCCACTACTGACTTCTATATTCGACCTATTCGACTCCATAATCGACTCTATATTCATATTCGACCCATAATCGACTCTATATTCGACTACTATAATCGACTCCATATATCGACTCTATATTCGACTCGACTCGATAATTCGACTCTATATTCGACGTCTACATTCGACGACTCCATTATCGACTCTATCTCGACTTTACATTCCACTCCAATCGACTCTATATTATTCGAGTGCATATTCGACTCCACAATAGACTTTTCATTCGACTCTATAATCGAGTCCACATTCGAGTCCATAATCGACTCCATATTCGTCTCTATATTCGACTCCACATACGGTTCTATATTCGACTCCACATTCAACTCCATAATCGACTCCATATTCAACTCCACATTCGACTCCATATTCGACTTCATATTAGACTCCATTTTCGACGCCACATTCGATTAATTGCCCGTGACTTATTATACTCCCCGATATTCCGAATCTCCCAAATCTGACTTATTAACCGCCGAATAAGTCGGCCGGAACCGTTCATTAATTCCGGTCGATTTTTCCACCGATCCGCTTGCTGTTAATCATTCACTGTGCGGGTCTATAAAAATGGTCGGGGGAGGGCGACTCTTGTTGCCGTTCCGGTGCCCTGTCGTTTTACGACTGTCTACCGGACGAATCCATCAAGACCGCCGGTTGACAACGGCCCCCTAATACCGATGTTTGATAACCGTCCAAAGGCGGTCTCTGGCGGCCAAAGCGCCTCACGGCTCGTAAATATCCGGCGGACAACTCAAATATAAATAGTAGCAGTTGTGACCGGATATTTACGGCCCGCCTTTGGGGGGCGGGGGTGGGGGAGGAGAACTCGATGTGAAACGATAACACCGAAATCGTTGGTTAACTCATAGGCCCCGGCATTCTCTTTTTTTGGCCGAATACGCGAAAAATCGATAGAATTATCGTCCCCCGTACTTGAATTGAGAGCCTCTCAAAAATTCGAATATCGTATTGAAATTCGGCAAATCTCGAATTATCAAAAAGCTGCCACAACTTTTTGGCGAAAATAAAAAAGCGAAATGTGACTGAAACTCCACATTCGACTCCATAATCGACTCTAATTTGACTGCCATAATCGACTCTAATTTGACTGTATATTCGACTCGACTCCATATCGACTCCATATTCGACTCATTCGACTCTACAATCGACTCTCACCATAATCGACTCTACCCATATCGACTCGACCATATCGACTCTATATTCGACTCCATATCGACTCATATTCGAACTCTATATCGACTCATAATCGACTGCATATCGACTCATAATCGACTCTATATTGACTCCATAATCGACTCCATATCGACTCCATCGACTCCATAATTCGACTCCATAATCGACTCAATCTACTCCATTGACTCCATAATCGACTCCATAATCGACTCTATATCGACTCCATAATCGACTCCATAATCGACCTACTCCATAATCGACTCCATATCGACTCCATAATCGACTCCACGACTCTATATTCGACTCCATATCGACTACGACTCGACTATTCGACTCGATCGACGACTCCACATTCGACTCCATACCCACAATCGACTCCATATCGACTCCATAATCGACTCCACTTCATCGACTCCATAATCGACTCCATACAATCGACTCCACCGACTCGACATACCGATCGACTCCACAACGACTCCATAATTGACTCGACAATCGACTCTCGACTCCAATCGACCCACAATCGACTCCATAATCGACTCTATAATCGACGACTCTAATCGACTCCAATCGACTCCTAATGCATTCGACTCTACAATCGACTCCATATCGACTCTATATTCGACTCCACACTATATTCGACTCATACGACTCTTATCGACTCCATATATGCGACTGCTATAATCGACTCCATATTCGACTCTACACTCCTACAATCCATAATCGACTCCAATTCGATACTCCATCGACTCCCATTTGAGCTCCATATCGACTCCATAACGACTCCACAATAATCGACTCCATAATCGACTCCATAATCGACTCTATAGTGACTCCACAATCGACTCCATAATCGACTCTATATTCGACTCTATATTCGACTCTATATCGACTCATAATTGACTCCACAATCGACTCCATAATCGACTTTGCTATAATCGACTCCACCCATATTCGATCCACAATCGACTCCATATTCGATGCTCTACAATCGACTCTATATTCGACTCCATAATCGACTCCATAATCGACTCCATAATCGACTCCATAATCGACTCCATAATCGACTCCATAATCGACTCCATAATCGACTCCATAATCGACTCCATAATCGACTCCATAATCGACTCTATAATCGACTCCATATTCGACTCCATAATCGACTCTATATTCGACTCCATATTCGACTCCATAATCGACTCCATATTCGACTCCATAATCGACTCCATAATCGACTCTACAATCGACTCTACAATCGACTCCTGCGAAATCATACCTGGCAGAAAAATAATTTCAGTTTTTTTTTTCCCCTGTTCCCAGATTACGGTGGCGGCGGCGGCGGTGGCGGTGGCGGAGAGCGTGACTCGGAGGGCGGCTCCAGCCTCGACCGGCTGAGCCTCATAGTCGAGAACATCACCAGGAGTCAACAGCACCAACAGCGTTCGGCCGATCGCCAACAACCCGGTTTGGCCGCGTAACAACAAACCGCCCAGATTATTTCTCTTTCCAGTTCAATTATAAATACACCGTTTTTGCGGTCTTCCAGGAATTTTCCCAGGAATAACAATATAACCGTCCGCTGGAACTTTTGCCAGACCGGTTCGTTTCGGCCGCTCGCCACCTTCGGCGTCTGTTCGGAACGTCGTTGGCGAGAGTGCCCCGGCGCAGCGCTACTGAAGATGGCGAACGGCCGCCATCTTGAGAGGAAGGACCGACAGAAACCGACACTAATTTATATTCCTCTCTCAAATCTTATTAGCGGCCAGACAATTTTTTGTACCCCGAAATTGACACGCCAGATTTCAAATTTTTTGCGGTAAAAACCTATTATTAAAAAAAAAAAAAACCCTTACAGCCAAATCAGTCCAGGTACAAAAATGGAGTCGTCGCCATTCAGCTAAGTCGATGTTAAAGGGGGTTTTTTTTTTTGTGTCTTTCAGCGTGAATTTTTTCAATTTCTCTCTCTCTCTCTTCGCGGACCAAAGTTAAATTTTTCTACCATTCGGCGAATTTTGCCGGCGAACTTTTTTTTCATTTTTTCATTATTTTTTTCAATACTTTCAATAACTTGACTGCAAGAAATTCTGCGGCATATTCAAATTTCCGGCATTTCCTGTCCGTCCGTACTTACGTATATAAACTTTTCGGACTTGTCCTAATTAACCAACTGTTAATTGTTGGGTCGGCAGTAGGTGCCCTTTTTGACCCTTTTCTGTCCATAAATACGACAATATCGACTTTTCCCTACAACCTCAGTATGTTTCAGTATTCGGGTCGGTACAAAGGTACACAATTTTAGATGAATGGTGAAAAAGTTTTTTTTTTTTTTTTTTAATAAAAATCGTCGTTAAAGAACGAAATTTTTTCAATATTCTCCGCGACTTTTTCGTCGTTAATTTTATCGAATTCCGGTTAATACGAATAAACGTCGCGCACGCCGTTTGGAATTCGGCCGAATTAGTTATCGAATTTTTTTCGATATAGAAATTTTCTCGATAGCGAAACGGGGAAAATTCTTTGTGATTTTTTTTAAAATTCCAACAAATTCCACGTTTTCCGGCTGCTAATTGCCCACAATTACGAAACATGGTCTGAGAAATCATATATTTCTTGTTTCGAGATATTTAATTAAAAAAAAAAAAATTTTTTTGCATTACGCGCGACATTTCAATTTTTGTAATTTTATCAGTCTCGATTAACGGAAATTTATTCAGAGATATGAAAATTCTGAGCGAATTTCATAGGAAAATGTCGTTCTTTTCAAAGTTTGAATTGACTCGGTGGACAATTTTCAAAATTAACTCAAAGTTATAAAAAAAAAAAATTGCAATTTTCATTTGAAACAACAACTTTAACGAAATAATTCGTACACAGTTGGAAATTTACTTGTTAAAAATCATTAATCAAATTTATTCATCGTTTTTAACGAGTAATACCATTTTTATCGTAATTTCGAATTTTTAAGATTTTTAAAATTTTCCTAAAAAATTTTTTTTTTAATTTTAAAATCGTGTCGTGTGAAAAATAAATTTTTTCTTTTTTAAATTTTGACTTAGACCACTTTCATAATTATTGGTATATTATACCGACCGATTATAAGGTGCGTAATTCCAAATTATTTAAAAAAATTTTTTAAAAAACTTTTTCAAAAGTGCTTTTGAGTCCGACCGACTGTAGAGGGGGAAATAAATCGTTTAAAAAAAAAAAAATGTTTTCGACTGTGTTGTACAATTTTTAGATTTAGACTGAGACAATCTTCTGATAATAATAATAATAATAATAATAATTTTCTCGGGTCCAGAGTGGTGAAATTTTCAAGAAAAAAAATAAAAAAAAATTCGGTACAAAAGTTGAAAAAAAAAAAAAAAATAAAAATATATTAGGATCGATTTGTGCGTTGTTCTTGTGGCGTGAGAGTCAGTTATTTATTTTAGTTATTTACGATATGTACAATAAGTTTTAGTTACCAATGTTTTTTTTTTTTAGTCTAGAATAAAAGGTACAATTTTCGGACAATTGACACAATTTTCGGACAGTTGACCGAATACAAATATTTTCGTATTCTCGGAAATGAGAAAAGCAAAATTTATGTATTTAACTTAAATATATACATATATATATATATATATATATATATATATATATATATTCTTTTAAGCTTCGTCTAATAACGTGCATTTAAAGTGTTAAATGAAAATTTGTATTTATTTTCGTGCATGAGTTGTAAATTTGCGCCTTTTTACATTCTGATTAGAAGAATCGCTCGAAAATTGATTGTGTTCAAAATTGAATGGATCGAACATCCAGTCGCGATTTCCATTGTATATAGGTTTAAATAAAATTATGTAAAAAAAAAAATATAAACGTTTCCATTCATTATTCCCCCCACCCCCCACCGTTTTCTTTTTTCTTTTTTCTTTTCATGGGCGGCCACCACCTCGGGCCCGTCTAGAAAATTTTTCTATTTCTGTTTCTGTGCCCGTCGCCGAAAATAACCGTCTACAGATGTAAATTATTGACAATTTGTATTGTACAAATTTTATAGACTAGAATTGTCGCTGTGTTACCTACCGGTTTAAATTGGAATGACGGAGGGAAAATTTGTAAAAATTTGCAAATTTCACACCGGAAATTCCGTCAGAAAATTTGGTAACAATAACTGATATAACAGTAGAACGCCGTCTTAAATATATATATATATATATATATATATATATATATATATATATATATATATATATATATATGCATTTTTGAACCGAGTTTGCGATAAAAACCTCAATTTTGGGACTAAAAACCGACTTTTTGGGCGAAATATGGTTTTTCCTAGGCGCGAAATTGGCCCGAAACTGCGGTTTTAAGGTCCGAAAATGACAATTTAAGACTCAAAATTGACCAGAAAATGCGGTTTTTAGGTTGACACAAATGGCACATTTAGACGCGAAATCGGCCCAAACATTCGATTTTAAGGCCCGAATACGGCATTAGTAGACGTAAAATCAGCCCGAAAATGCGTTTTTAGGCCAAAAAAAGGCATTTTTAGACGAAAAATTGGTCTAAAAATGCGGTTTAAGGCCCAAAAAATGGCACTTTTAGAGGCCAAATTCCGCTAAAAATGTGGTTTTAGGCCCAAACATAGCATTTGTAGACGTAAAATCAGCCCAAAATGCGTTTTAAGCCAAAAACGCATTTTAGACGAAATGACCCAAAATGCGGTTTTAAGGCCCAGAATTGGAAATTTAAGTCGAAAAATGTGGTTTTAGGCCAAAATAGCATATTTAAACGCAAATTAGCCCAAAATGCGGTTTTAGGCCCAAAATTGACATTTTAGACGCAAAAGTATTTAAAAATATGGTTTTAGACCACAAAAAAGTCATTTTTAGACGCAAAATTATTTAAAAATGCAGTTTTTAGGCCCAAAAACTCGACATTTTAGACGCAAAATTGGTCTAAAAATACGGTTTGGGCCAAAAAAGTCATTTTAGACGCAAAATTTAGCGATCCCAAAAATTTAGGTTTTCGAAAATTTTCGAAAATCATATCGAAATTCACCCACAAGTGTACAAAAGTGAATTAAACTTGCCCTGAAAAAAATCGAAAATTTAGGTTTTTCGAAAATTTTCGCAGATCGATCCCATATTTCACCCACAAGTGTACAAAAGTGAATTACACTTGCCCCTGAAACGGCGGGTCGAAAATCGAAAATTTAGGTTTTTCGAAAATTTTCGCAGATCGATCCCATATTTCACCCACAAGTGTACAAAAGTGAATTACACTTGCCCCTGAAACGGCGGGTCGAAAATCGAAAATTTAGGTTTTTCGAAAATTTTCGCATATCAATCCCATATTTCACCCACAAGTGTACAAAAGTGAATAAAACTTGCCCCTGAAAGGGCGGGTCGAAAATCGAAAATTTAGGTTTTTTGAAAATTTTCGCATATCGATCCCATATTTCACCCACAAGTGTACAAAAGTGAATTAAACTTGCCCCTGAAAGGGCGGGTCGAAAATCGAAAATTTAGGTTTTTCGAAAATTTTCGCATATCGATCCCATATTTCACCCACAAGTGTACAAAAGTGAGTTACACTTGCCCTAGAAAGGCCGGGTCGAAAATCGAAAATTTAGGTTTTCGAAAATTTTCGCATATCGATCCCATATTTCACCCACAAGTGTACAAGAGTGAATTCAAACTTACCCCTGAAAGGAGCGGGTCGAAAATCGAAAATTTAGGTTTTTCGAAAATTTTCGCATATCGATCCCATATTTCACCCACAAGTGTACAAAAGTGAGTTACACTTGCCCCTGAAAGGGCGGGTCGAAAATCGAAAATTTAGGTTTTTCGAAAATTTTCGCATATCGATCCCATATTTCACCCACAAGTGTACAAAAGTGAATTAAACTTGCCCCTGAAACGGCGGGTCGAAAATCGAAAATTTAGGTTTTTCGAAAATTTTCGCATATCGATCCCATATTTCACCCACAAGTGTACAAAAGTGAATTAAACTTGCCCCTGAAAGGGCGGGTCGAAAATCGAAAATTTAGGTTTTTCGAAAATTTTCGCATATCGATCCCATATTTCACCCACAAGTGTACAAAAGTGAATTAAACTTGCCCCTGAAAGGGCGGGTCGAAAATCGAAAATTTAGGTTTTTCGAAAATTTTCGCATATCGATCCCATATTTCACCCACAAGTGTACAAAAGTGAATTAAACTTGCCCCTGAAAGGGCGGGTCGGAAATCGAAAATTTAGGTTTTTCGAAAATTTTCGCATATCGATCCCATATTTCACCCACAAGTGTACAAAAGTGAATTAAACTTGCCCCTGAAAGGGCGGGTCGGAAATCGAAAATTTAGGTTTTCGAAAATTTTCGCATATCGATCCATATTTCACCCACAAGAAAAAAATCGAAAATTAGGTTTTCGAAAATTTTCGCATATCGATCCCATATTTCACCCACAAGTGTACAAAAGTGAATTAAACTTGCCCCTGAAACGGCGGGTCGAAAATCGAAAATTTAGGTTTTTCGAAAATTTTCGCATATCGATCCCATATTTCACCCACAAGTGTACAAAAGTGAATTAAACTTGCCCCTGAAACGGCGGGTCGAAAATCGAAAATTTAGGTTTTTCGAAAATTTTCGCATATCGATCCCATATTTCACCCACAAGTGTACAAAAGTGAATTAAACTTGCCCCTGAAACGGCGGGTCGAAAATCGAAAATTTAGGTTTTTCGAAAATTTTCGCATATCGATCCCATATTTCACCCACAAGTGTACAAATGTGAATTAAACTTGCCCCTGAAAGGGCGGGTCGAAAATCGAAAATTTAGGTTTTTCGAAAATTTTCGCATATCGATCCCATATTTCACCCACAAGTGTACAAAAGTGAATTAAACTTGCCCCTGAAAGGGCGGGTCGAAAATCGAAAATTTAGGTTTTTCGAAAATTTTCGCATATCGATCCCATATTTCACCCACAAGTGTACAAAAGTGAATTAAACTTGCCCCTGAAAGGGCGGGTCGAAAATCGAAAATTTAGGTTTTTCGGAAATTTTGCATATCGACAATATTTCACCCACAAGTGTACAAAAGTGAATTAAACTTGCCCCTGAAAGGGCGGGTCGAAAATCGAAAATTTAGGTTTTTCGAAAATTTTTGCATATCGATCCCATATTTCACCCACAAGTGTACAAAAGTGAATTAAACTTGCCCCTGAAACGGCGGGTCGAAAATCGAAAATTTAGGTTTTCGGAATTTTTTGCATATCAGATCCCATATTTCACCCACAAGTGTACAAAAGTGAGTTACACTTGCCCCTGAAACGGCGGGTCGAAAATCGAAAATTTAGGTTTTTCGAAAATTTTCGCATATCGATCCCATATTTCACCCACAAGTGTACAAAAGTGAATTAAACTTGCCCCTAGAAGGAGCTGGTCGAAATTCGAAAATTTAGGTTTTTCGAAAATTTTCGCATATCGATCCCATATTTCACCCACAAGTGTACAAAAGTGAATTAAACTTGCCCCTGAAAGGGCGGGTCGAAAATCGAAAATTTAGGTTTTTCGAAAATTTTCGCATATCGATCCCATATTTCACCCACAAGTGTACAAAAGTGAATTAAACTTGCCCCTGAAACGGCGGGTCGAAAATCGAAAATTTAGGTTTTTCGAAAATTTTCGCATATCGATCCCATATTTCACCCACAAGTGTACAAAAGTGAGTTACACTTGCCCCTGAAAGGGCGGGTCGGAAATCGAAAATTTAGGTTTTTCGAAAATTTTCCCAGATCGGTCCCATATTCCACCCACAAGTGTACCAAAGTGAGTTACACTTGCCCCTGAAAGGGCGGGTCGGAAATCGAAAATTTAGGTTTTTCGAAAATTTTCGCATATCGATCCCATATTTCACCCACAAGTGTACAAAAGTGAATTAAACTTGCCCCTGAAACGGCGGGTCGAAAATCGAAAATTTAGGTTTTTCGAAAATTTTCGCATATCGATCCCATATTTCACCCACAAGTGTACAAAAGTGAATTAAACTTGCCCCTGAAACGGCGGGTTGAAAATCGAAAATTTAGGTTTTTCGAAAATTTTCGCATATCGATCCCATATTTCACCCACAAGTGTACAAAAGTGAGTTACACTTGCCCCTGAAACGACGGGTTGAAAATCGAAAATTTAGGTTTTTCGAAAATTTTCGCATATCGATCCCATATTTCACCCACAAGTGTACAAAAGTGAGTTAAACTTGCCCCTGAAACGGCGGGTTGAAAATCGAAAATTTAGGTTTTTCGAAAATTTTCGCATATCGATCCCATATTTCACCCACAAGTGTACAAAAGTGAATTAAACTTGCCCCCCTGAAATGGGGGTTTGAAAATCGAAAATTTAGGTTTTTCGAAAATTTTCGCATATCGATCCCATATTTCACCCACAAGTGTACAAAAGTGAATTAAACTTGCCCCTGAAACGGCGGGTCGAAAATCGAAAATTTAGGTTTTTCGAAAATTTTCGCATATCGATCCCATATTTCACCCACAAGTGTACAAAAGTGAGTTACACTTGCCCCTGAAACGGCGGGTCGAAAATCGAAAATTTAGGTTTTTCGAAAATTTTCGCATATCGATCCCATATTTCACCCACAAGTGTACAAAAGTGAGTTAAACTTGCCCCCCCTGAAAATGGGTTGAAAATCGAAAATTTAGGTTTTTCGAAAATTTTCGCATATCGATCCCATATTTCACCCACAAGTGTACAAAGTGAATTACACTTGCCCCTGAAAGGCGGGTCGAAAATCGAAAATTTAGGTTTTCGAAAATTTTCGCATATCGATCCCATATTTCAAAACCCACAAGTGTACAAAAGTGAATTAAACTTGCCCCTGAAACGGCGGGTCGAAAATCGAAAATTTAGGTTTTCGAAAATTCGCATATCGATCCCATATTTCACCCACAAGTGTACAAAAGTGCTTGCCTGAAATCGAAAATCGAAAATTTAGGTTTTTCGAAAATTTTCGCATATCGATCCCATATTTCACCTAAAATTTTGCCAATTTGCGTCTAAAATGCCATTTTGCCTAAAACCGCATTTTGGGCCAATTTTGCGTCTAAAATGCCATTTTGGCTACAAACCGCATTTAGGCCAATTTTGCGTCTAAAATGCCATTTTTGGCCTAAAACCGCATTTTGGGCCAATTTTGCGTCTAAAATGCCATTTTGGGCCTAAAACCATTTTTGGCCAATTTTGCGTCTAAAATGCCATTTTTGCCTAAAACCGCATTTTGGGCCAATTTTGCGTCTAAAATGCCATTTTTGGACCTAAAAACTGCATTTTGGGCCAATTTTGCGTCTAAAAATGCCATTTTTGGCCTAAAACTGCATTTTTGCCAATTTTGCGTCTAAAAATGCCATTTTGCCTAAAACCGCATTTTTGGGCCAATTTTGCGTCTAAAATGCCATTTTGACCTAAAACCGCATTTTTGGGCCAATTTTGCGTCTAAAATGCCATTTTGGTAAAACCGCATTTTTGAATTTTTCTAAAATGCCATTTTGGCCTAAAACCGCATTTTGGCCAATTTTGCGTCTAAAATGCCATTTTTGGGTAAAACCGCATTTTGGGCCAATTTTGCGTCTAAAATGCCATTTTGAGCCTAAAAATGCATTTTGGGCCAATTTGCGTCTAAAATGCCATTTTGGCCTAAAAACTGCATTTTTGGCCAATTTTGCGTCTAAAAATGCCATTTTTGGCCTAAAACCGCATTTTTGGGCCAATTTTGCGTCTAAAAATGCCATTTTTGGGCCTAAAAACTGCATTTTTGGGCCAATTTTGCGTCTAAAAATGCCATTTTTGGGCCTAAAAACCGCATTTTTGGGCCAATTTTGCGTCTAAAAATGCCATTTTTGGGCCTAAAAACCGCATTTTTGGGCCAATTTTGCGTCTAAAAATGCCATTTTTGGCCTAAAAACCGCATTTTTGGGCCAATTTTGCGTCTAAAAATGCCATTTTTGAGCCTAAAAACCGCATTTTGGGCCAATTTTGCGTCTAAAAATGCCATTTTTGGGCCTAAAAACCGCATTTTTGGGCCAATTTTGCGTCTAAAAATGCCATTTTTGGTCCTAAAAACCGCATTTTTGGGCCAATTTTGCGTCTAAAAATGCCATTTTGGCCTAAAACCGCATTTTTGCCAATTTGCGTCTAAAATGCCATTTTTGGGCCTAAAACCGCATTTTTGGCCAATTTTGCGTCTAAAATGCCATTTTGGGCCTAAAAACCGCACATTTTATCCAATTTTGCGTCTAAAATGCCATTTTGGACCTAAAACCGCATTTTGGGCCAATTTTGCGTCTAAAATGCCATTTTTGGCCAATTTTGCGTCTAAAATGCCATTTTTGGCCTAAAACTGCATTTTGCCAATTTTGCGTCTAAAAATGCCATTTTGGGCCTAAAAACCATTTTGCATTTTGGGCCAATTTTGCGTCTAAAATGCCATTTTTCCTAAATTGCATTTTTCAGGGCCAATTTTGCGTCTAAAAATGCCATTTTGGGTAAAAACCATTTTTGCACTTTTAGCCATTTTGCGTCTAAAAATGCCATTTTGTGAGGCCTAAAACCGCATTTTTGGGCCAATTTTGCGTCTAATAATGCCATTTTCAAAACTGCATTTTGGGCCAATTTAGCGTCTAAAAATGCCATTTTTGGGCCTAAAACTGCATTTTTGGGCCAATTTTGCGTCTAAAATGCCATTTTGCCTAAAACCGCACTTTTGGGCCAATTTTGCGTCTAAAATGCCATTTTAAGCCTAAAACCGCATTTTTGGGCCAATTTTGCGTCTAAAAATGCCATTTTTGGCCTAAAACCGCATTTTGGGCCAATTTTGCGTCTAAAATGCCATTTTGGCCTAAAACCGCATTTTGGGCCAATTTTGCGTCTAAAAATGCCATTTTTGGCCTAAAACCGCATTTTGGGCCAATTTTGCGTCTAAAATGCCATTTTGGCCTAAAACCGCATTTTGGGCTAATTTTGCGTCTAAAATGCCATTTTGGGTACTAAAACCGCATTTTGGGCCAATTTTGCGTCTAAAATGCCATTTTGGCCTAAAACCGCATTTTTGGCCAATTTTGCGTCTAAAATGCCATTTTGGCCTTAAACCTGCATTTTCAGCCAATTTTGCGTCTAAAATGCCATTTTAGGCCTAAAACCGCATTTTTGGGCCAATTTTGCGTCTAAAATGCCATTTTGGGCCTAAAACCGCATTTTGGGCCAATTTTGCGTCTAAAAATGCCATTTTAGGCCTAAAACCGCATTTTGGGCCTTTTGCGTCTAAAATGCCATTTTTAGGCCTTAAAACTGCACTTTTGGGCCAATTTTGCGTTTAAAATGCCATTTTGGGCCTAAAACCGCATTTTGGGCCAATTTTGCGTCTAAAATGCCATTTTAGGCCTAAAACCGCATTTTTCAGCCAATTTTGCTTCTAAAAATGCCATCTTTGGGCTCAAAAACCGCATATTTTGGGCTAATTTTGCGTCTAAAAATGCAATTTTTGGGTACAAAAACCGCGTTTTCGGGCCAATTTTGCGTCTTATAATCCAATTTTCGCTCCTAAAACATAACTTTTGGGTCAATTTCCGGTCTAATAATATCATTTTCGGACCTAAAAACCGTATTTCAGTGGCGATTTTCGGGCCGATTTCGCGCCTAACAACCCCATAAATCGTCAGATCGGCCGTCAAATGGTTTTTGGTTTTATAATACGGTTGTTGTTGACTTTACTGCAGGAATTGTGGCAAATTGAAATCTTGCGTTCATTTTGGGACACCCTATATATATATATATATATATATATATATATATATATATATATATATATGTGTGTCTGTGTTATTTTAAAAGGTGTTGTCGTTAAGTAAGTGTCTCCCAGAAGGTGGTGTGCCGTTTACGTTCAGAGATTGAAAGCGGAAACCATCAGTCAAGTGGCACTTAAGCGGTGGGACGGAGGGGATCGGTCCAGTTTTATTGCCGGGCCATCAGGGCCCTATTCGGCCCTTCTCTTCCTCTACTTCCCACGCCGCCGCCCTCCTCCTCTAAACACCCTAAATTTCGAGACTCCCCTTGGGAAAATTAACCCCCCCCACCGCCTCCTCACCACCCCCTACAAACCGACCGGCTTTAAGTTTATTAATTAATTTTTCCGGATAACGACTCTACTTAAGGGCCAAAAGAAAACTGGATTCTGGACGAGGGTTTCGGTCTCTGAACGGTCTGTTTGGCGAAATCGGTTTTGCCGAACTACCCTCTCCTGTGGACTGTGGAGGGAGACCACATTTTGGGCCACTTTCGCGTCGAAAAATTCCATTTTTAGGCCTAAAAACCGCATTTTTTTGGTTTATGACTCTTCTTAAGGGCCACATAAGAGAAAACGCGACAACGTCTTGTCCGCCGATAGTGATCAATTTTGGAGGGGTTTTCGCTTAAAACCGCCTTTTTGGGGAAATTTTGCGTCTACAAATGTCATTTTTGGGCCAAAAAAGTATTCTACTACCGATTTGGAGTCTAAAAAGGTAATTTTTAGGCCTAAAAACTGCATTTTTGGGCCAAGTTTGCGTCTAAAAATGCCATTTCTTGGGCCTAAAACCGTATTCATGGGCCAATTTTGCGTCTAAAAATGCCAACTTTGGGCCAAAAAAACGCATTTTCGAGCCAATTTCGCGTCTAAAAATGCCATTTTTGGCCTAAAAACCGTATTTTTGGGCCACTTTTGCGTCTGAAAATGTCTTTTTTGAGCATAAAAATCGCATTTTTTGACCCATATTGCGTGTAAAATTGCAATTTTTGGACCAAAAAACCGCATTTTTGGGCCAATTTCGCGTCTAAAAATGCCATTTTGGACCTAAAAACCGCCTTTTCGAGCCAATTTGCCGTCCAATAATGTCATTTTCGGGCCTAAAAACCGCATTTTTGAGCCAATTTTGCTTGTAAAATTACCATTATTTGACCAAAAAACCACATTTTTGGGCCAATTTCGCGTCTAAAAATGCGGATTTTTGAACCAAAAAACCGCCTTTTCGAGCCAATTTGCCGTCCAATAATGTCATTTTCGGGCCTAAAAACCGCATTTTTGAGCCAATTTTGCTTGTAAAATTACCATTATTTGACCAAAAAACCACATTTTTGGGCCAATTTCGCGTCTAAAATGCGGATTTTTGACCTAAAACCGCATTTTCGAGCCAATTTGCCGTCCAATAATGTCATTTTCGGGCCTAAAACCGCATTTTTGAGCCAATTTTGCTTGTAAAATTACCATTATTGGACCAAAAAACCACATTTTTGGGCCAATTTTGCGTCTAAAAATGCCATTTTTGGGCACATAAACCGCATTTTTGGGCCAGTTTCGCGTCTAAAAATGCCATTTTTAGGCTCGAAAAGCCTACATTTGGCGTCGAAAAAATTCCATTTTTAGGCCTAAAAACCGCATTTTTTGTTTTATGACTCTTCTTGAGGGCGAAAAGGGAAAACGCGACAACGTCTTGTCCGCCGATAGTGATCGAAAACTGAGGTGGGTTTCGGTTTCTGACGGTTTGTTTTGTCTGTTCGGCGAAATCTGTTTTGCGGAAGTGCCGTCTCCTGTGGACTGTAGAGGAGCGGTGTGCCGCGTAGGGCCCCAACCGGCGGCCCTTTTGATGTCGGCCCTCGGGGAAGTGGGCGATCACTCAGCCGGTGCGGCCCTGCACTAAAAAAAACAGCACACGCCCTCCTAATTTCCCCATCCGCCCTCCAACAATTTTCACCGTTGTACAGTAGAGACACACAGTCTCTCTTCCCGAAGGGCTAAGGAAAAGAAAAAAAAATATATATATATATATATCCCCCGGGCTTACGTCTCGTCCCAGATGTTGGGCCCACACACAACACGTGCAAAATAAGACATAACAGGGGCTAAACTCTGGATCGGGGTGGGGGGGGGAACTGACTACTGTGTGTTGAGCCCGACAGACAAATTGACGGTATTAGGACGCCGGGGACTTTACAGGATACCGCCGGATATATTTACTGAGGAAGCCCTCACATGCCCTTGAACGGCATCAAGTCGTAGAGCTGGATTTGGGGCCAATTTTTAAAAATCGGGTTTTTTTAGTTTTTTTTTTTTTACCACACAACCCAACGTCACACACGTGCGACGGTATATTTTCGGACGAAATTGTAAAATGTTTATACTGCGAAAAAAATTCCGAATAAATATTGAATTGTATAGAGAACCCCCAAAAAAAGGGGATCGGTCAATTTTCCATTAGCGACTAACAGACAACAGAGCGCTACTGAAGACGGCGAGAAGACGAACAACCATCAGGTCAGGCGAGAGGAGATAATTTGATTGTTCGAAAATGTTCGAACTTGAAATTGACCGGCGACGGCCCGGCGAAATCGGCATTTTTCGGGCCAATTTTCGGTCCAAAAACCGCCTTTTGTGCCTAAAACCGCATTTTGGAAAACCAGTTTTGCGTCTAAAATGCCATTTTGGGCCAAAACGCATTTTGGGCCAATTTGGCGTCAAAATGCCATTTTAGGCTAAAAACCGCATTTTTGACTCTTTTGGGGCGAAAAGGAAAACGCGCTAAAACCGCGATATCAGGCCAATTTTGCGTCTAAAATGCCATTTTTGGGCATAAACCGCATCTTTCGGGGGGCCAATTTTGCGTCTAAAATGCCATTTTGGACCGATAAACCGCATTTTCGGGCCAATTTCGGATCTAATAATGCCATTTATGGGCCAATATTGCGCCTAAAAATGCCAGTTTTGGGCCTAAAACCGCATTTATGGGCCAATATTGCGTCCAAAAATGCTAGTTTTGGACCAAAAAACCGCATTTTCGGGCCAATTTCGGAACTAATAATACCATTCTTGGGCCTAAAACCGTATTCATGGGCCAATATTGCGTCTAAAAATGCCAGTTTTGGGCATAAAACCGCATTTATGGGCCAATATTGCGTCCAAAAATGCTAGTTTTGGACCAAAAAACCGCATTTTCGGGCCAATTTCGGAACTAATAATACCATTCTTGGGCCTAAGACCGCATTTATGGGCCAATATTGCGTCTAAAAATGCCATTTTTGGGCCTAAAACCGCATTTATGGGCCAATATAACGTCCAAATGAATAATAAAGTGACACTGGATTGTTGTATTCGAATCAGGAGTTTTATTATTACAGTAATAAAATAAATTTCCTACATTATAAAATCCATATATATATATATATATATATATATATATATATATATATATATATATATATCGATTTTTACATTATATCTTGTAGATTGTATACATAATTATTTATCCGGGTGAAAATATGTAATTTTCCTCCCCTTAAATTATGCACCTTCCGTCCGATTGCTTTACGTAGGCTGAAAACAGAAATTACAGAAATATTATAATTATGCAAAATAGTGTGCCTAAAAACTGCATTTTTGGGCCTAAAAACCTCATTTTCGGGCCAATTTAGAGTCTAAAAATGCCATTTTTGGGCCTGAAAACCGCATTTTCGGGCCAATTTCGCTTCTAAAATGCCATTTTTGGCCTGAAAACCGCATTTTGGGCCAATTTGCGTCTAAAATGCCATTTTTGACCTAAAACCACATTTTGGGCCAATTTTCGTCTAAAAATGCCGCATTTTGGGCTAATTTTGCGTCTAAAATGCCATTTTGGGCCAAAATGCCATTTTGGGCTAATTTTGCGTCTAAAATGCCATTTTTGGGCCTAAAAACCGCATTTTAGGGCCAATTTTGCGTCTAAAATGCCATTTTTGGGCCTAAAACCGCATTTTTGGCCGTCTGCGTCTAAAATGCCATTTCTGGGCCTAAAAGCGCATTTTGTGCCAATTTCCTTCTAAAGGTCATTTTGGGCCTAAATACGGCATTTATGAACCAATTTCGCGTCTAAAATGCCATTTTCGGGCCTAAAACCGTATTTTGGTCATTTTGGGCCAATTTTGCGTCTAAAATGCCATTTTCGGCCTAAAACCCATTTTGGCCAATTTACGTCTAAAAATGCCATTTTGGGCCTTAAACCCCATTTTGGGCCAATCTCGCGTCTAAAATGCCATTTTTGGCCAAAACCGCATTTCAGGGCGATTCTTCGTCAAAATCCCCATTTTCTGGCCGATTTTACGCCGCTAAAAAACCAATTAGTCTATTGTAAAAAATTATTTATGAACTGTACTGACATGTACCGCGGCACCTGTTGTAGTACTCCATGTAGCAGTCGTTGGGAAACGTCCTCTGCTGTTGGTCTTGGGCGGCGCATATCGGTCTGTACCTCAAATCGCAGTTCGCCCTACAGCTGTTGTTGTACCAGTTTTTACCTCCTCGAAGGGCGTTTTGTACGCAGTACAGACAAGAAGCTGTGTGGACAACAAAAAAAATTACAAAAAAAAGTTAAAATCTAACTGAAAAACCACTGTGAATCCTCTGTTAAAACTTTTTTAATGGCGACATTTCCGAAAACTGTTTTTCGTCCAACTTATAGGAATATTCCGAACATTTGTAATTTCTCCCAATCCCGTTGTCAACAACGTCCCCCGACAAGGATTTTTAATCGAGAAGCGAAAATCCCCCATTCAACTAATCGCTGATAGTGATACGTGGAACGTTAGAAATTGCTACTGAATACTGGCACTAGAACACCCTCTGCTCGGAAACACGTTTCAAAACAACCGAATTGCTTCTATTAAGCAGTAAAAGAAATAAATAGGCGCAGTTAAATGGGGGAAATTTAAATCCCCATTTCGTGAGTTACACTTACCCCCTTGAAAGGAGAGTTTGAAAGATCGAAATTTTTAGAAATTTCAAAAACTCCCAACGATTTTGCCCGTATTCGGTCCGCAAGTGTACAAAAGTGAGACCAAAGTAAAACAGCATTTTCAGGCCAATTTCGCGTCTGAAAACGCCATTTTTGGGCCTAAAACTGAATTTTGGGCCAATTTCGCGTCTAAAATGCCATTTTCGGACCTTAAAATCACCGCATTTTAATTTTACACCGAAAATGCCAATTTTTGAGCCTTTTTGAGCGCATTTTCGGGGCCAATTTCGCGTCTAAAAATGCCATTTTCTGGCCGAAAACAGCATTTTGGGCTAAAAATTTTTAGGGCGATTTTAAATCTAAAAATGCCATTCTTAGGCCTCAAAACCCCATTTTTGACCAATTTCGCGTATAGAAATGCTATTTTTCGGCTTAAAACCGCATTTTGGGCCAATTTTGCGTCTAAAATGCATTTTGGGCCTAAAAACCGCATTTTAGGACGCGTCTAATTTGCGTCTAAAGGCCATTTTGGGCCTAAAACCGCATTTCTGGACAAATTTTACGTCTAAAATTGCCATTTTGGGCCTAAAACAGCATTTTGTCTATTTTGCCTAAAACAGCATTTTTGTCTGAAATGCCATTTTGGGCCAAAAACCGCATTTTTGCATCTAAAATGCCATTTTCAGCCTAAAAGCCCATTTTAGGCGATTATACATCTAAAAATACCATTTTGTACCTAAAACCGCATTTCTGGACAAATTTTACTTGCCTTTTTGGGCCTAAAATCGCATTTTGGGCCTAAAAACGCATTTTTTGGTCCAATTTCGCGTCTAAAAATGCCATTTTGGGCCTAAAAACCGCATTTTTGGCCAAAAATAACATTTTGGGCCTAAAAAACCTCATTTTAGGGCGAATTTTACATATAAATATGCCTTTTGGGCCTAAAACCGCATTTTGGTCAATTTTGCGTCTAAAAGGCCATTTTGGGGCCTCAAAACCGCATTTTTGGGGCTGATTTCGTGTCTAAAAAGGCCATTTTTCCGGCAATCGAATTTAAAACCGGATCGGGCTTTGCCTACGACGGGCCTACTATATCCTAATATTTTCCCTCCTCCCAATACTATAGTATACGTTGTTGAAATTTCGAAAAATACCGTTATCAGACTATCAACTCACCAAGTTGTAGCAGAACGATCAAAGCCAAAATCTTCTTCATCTCGTCCAGATCGCCTTGTCCAGACTGCAAATCCAGGTCTGGATATGGGAATATTCCGTCCGGGAATTTATAGTCAAGAGACCTACCTGTTGTTGTTGTTGTTGTTCTGTATACAACTGTTGTATAATAAATACAAAAAAACACAACGCCACACTGCCTAATACCACCTGATAAGGTGTCGTGATAAGAAGGCGTAGACCGAAACAATGGGACACAGTTGATCCCATATATCATCTAATATATATATATATATATATATATATATATATATATATATATATATATATATGGGATATTCCCGGAAGGGACTGAATTAATTCCCGCCTTCAATTATCTTTTTATTGGGTAGCCGAATAAATATAAATAGACTGCATTTTTCCTGACAAATAAACAATAAATAATGCAGTAAAGGACGGTGTTACGCGATCTGCAAATTGATTTCCTCGGTTTCCCCCCCGCAATTTTTCCTCAATTTTAATCGGTCCGTAGAAGATTAGATTGATTTTTTCATCATAATGCACTGGTTCAGATGAACTTATAGATTGGGGGAAAAAAAAAAAACAATAATTTAACTTATATTATCTATACGAGTTCTTATAACGTTACGATCTCTAGAGCATTTCATCTATTTCTAGCTGTATCTTTTATTCTAATCGATTGAAATCTAATCTACACCCAAGGTTCTTATTCGTACTCAATTATAGATAATATATTATATTGTATAAAAATGTGTCAACTAGAAATAAATTATACCCAGAGACCGTGGGTATAAAATAATTTGTCAGTTCTAGTTCGTTTCATAATTTTTACATTTTACATATTAACCGTTTTTTTTTTTTTTTGGTTTTTTTTATATCACTATAATGATAATCAATTCTAGTAATAATGTATATTGTAATATGTATTTTTTTTTTTTTTTAATGTTTAATATTCAGTTCAAAAATTTAATTCGGTACATTTGGTACAACAAACAAAATTATTAATTTTTCACCGTCCAATCTAGAATAAATTGGTTTTAAATTATTAATTATAACTGATGGATATTAATTGAATATTAGTATCGTTTACACAATAATAATTATTATTATATTGTTAAGTTTTCTAATTTTAATTAACTAGTGCGGTGCTGCCACCTGACGGGAATCTCTTCAACTGTAACTGTCAATCATTACCGGCGGCGTTTTAATTTATTTTTAAATAAATAAAAAATAATAAAATTAATAAAAAAAGAGGGGGAAACCTCTATAATTGTTGTCTATTAGTAGTTGTTAGTCTATCAATGTTGTTTGTCATCCTATTGGACAGTTGTAACAATAAAAGAAGGGGGAGGGGAAAAATTAAATCCGCGCATATAAATTCGCATAAAAGTTTGCGCACACATTTCGCTCTATAAATATTCAATTGTGAGGCGTAATATTCCTGGAATTATGATTGAATTATGACGAAAACCGGGAAATGGGTTGCGGGGAGGGAGGGTGTGTGACGATAATGCTACCGGTCGGTGGGGTAAAAGCGTTAACTGACAACGGCTTTTATTCGACATTTTCTCTTTTTTTTTCTCTCTCTCAGAAGTTTTCGTTGACTCCGATATTGGGCCACGGGTTGTCGCAGGGACCGAGGTGTTTGTAGATATAATCTGTAACAGACGAAATTATATAATAAATTTTTTTTTTTGTCGAACTATGACCTCGATAACGGCGTCTTTTTGGAGGGGTCATCGTCGACCTCGACCGTAGGTCATTGAGCGTAAAATCCGAAGGTCCGGATGGCCGAATAAAGGACGTATCGAAGAGACTCAAGTCTGTAGAAAAGAGGTACTCGAAAATATTTAATAAAAATGACTGCAATTTGAGTACTCACTTCTGTTCTTGCACCTGTTCATTGCTTCCATTTCGCAACGGTTGCCGAACGTCCTTATATCGGTGCCTTCCACAGCGCAGACGGGCACGGCCTCCCTGGTGCACGCCATGCACGGCTCATCGCCGCCCTCCTCGCTGGAGGAATCGGCCACCGACAGACCTGCGCAAAAATCGAAACCGATTATAATTCCATTACTTCCACGGACGGGGACGGGGACATGGACGGGGACGGAGACGAGGACAGGGACAGGGACATGGATATGGACGGAAACGGGGAGGAGGACATGGACGGGGACGAGACAGACATGGACGGGGACGGGACATGGACGGGATGAGGACAGGGAGGAACAGGGACATGGACGGATGGCAGGGACGGGGACAGGGACATGGACGGGGACAGGACAGGATTTGGGGACAGGGACATGGATTGGGGACCGATGGATGGGACATGGACGGGGGGACAGGACAGGGACAGGGACGAGGACATGGATTTGGGACGAGGACGGGGACATGGACGGGGACAGGGATGGACGGGGACGAGGACGGGGAGGGGGACGGGGGATGGACGGGAGACGAGATTTGGGACGGGACAGGGACATGGACGGACAACATTGGAACATGGAGGGGACATGGTGGGATTGGGACAGGGACACATGGGACGGGACATGGATTGGGACATGGATTAGGGGACATGGACGGGGACATGGACGGGGATGGACGGCTGACATGGGGACATGGACAGGGACATGGACGGACAGGGATGGACGGGGATTTGGACATGGACATGGACACGGACGGGAACATGGACGGATGGACGGGACGGGGAGACATGGATGACAGGATGGACGGACATGGACGAGGACAGGGATGGATGGACGACCAGGACAGATGGACATGGACGGACGAGGGAGGACAGGGACAGGGGACATGGACGGATCTGATGACATGGACGGAGGATGGGGACATGGAGACGAGGATTTTGGGGTGGGGACAGGGACATGGATGGGGAATGGTGGGGACGGGGACATGGGGACGAGGACGAGGACGGGACAGGGACAATGACGGGACGAGGACAGGGATGGACGGGGATGGACAGGTTTCTGAGGGAAGGGACAGGGACATTTGGGACGGGGACGGGGACGAGGACGGGACACAGGGACAGGGGAGTATGGAGGACAGGGACATGGACGGGGATGGACGGACGGGGAGGACGGAGGGACAGGACATGGACGGGACGAGGACAGGGACAGGGATGGACATGGACGGGGACATGGGGACGGGGGGACAGGGACATGGAATGGAGACGAGGACGGGGATGGACATGGACGAGGGACAGGGACATGGACGGAACGAGGAGAGGGGACAGGGACATGGACGGACGAGGACAGGGACGGGGACATGGACGGAGACATGGAACATGGACAGGGAATGGGACATGGACGTGGACGGAGGACGACAGGAACGGGGGACATGGTTCGAGCATGATGGACGGGTCGAAAGGGACATGAGTTATATTCCATTCTTTCCAGCCGACCGCCCAATAGAACTGGAAAGGATAGACCGAACCGTAAGTGGACTCCTGAGACTCCTCTTTTCGGGAAAAGGACCCTGAAAACGGACAATAAATAAAAAAAGCTGTACTGAAGACGGACATACGGAATAGAACTATATGCTGGGGTATGTTTCCAACCAGGCAATCCATAATAGAGAGAGAGAGAGAAGTAGGGTCCATCAGGAGCTGGACAAGGTACCATCATCGGGGATGGTGTCTTCTCCACTGTACAGAGCCCCAGCTCTGACTATACCAAACCCCTAGTCTGAAAGTTAGCCGATGCAGGCCCACTCCGTTAATAAAATATCAATTATTCTATAGCGGCGTTGATGGAACATCTATCGACAGTATAGGATAGTTAGTAGGCGTACTCACCGAACAGAAGGAACAGGAGAAAAAACGAATATTTCATCTCGATACACTGACCGGTTATACAGCTCGTTAGCCTCTTATATATATACATATATATTGTACCGCCGGCCGAGCTAATAAAAAAACGAAAAAAAGAAAAAATTCCATCTCAATAACCATCTGAACTCTGTTGATATTGCAACAACCCCAGATATTACAACAGATAGACGCCACTCAATGGCGATTGAAACACGACAAAAATTAAATTCAAATTTTCCATCCGATTCCCTCTTAATATAGAAGGAAATTTTTTTGTTTTTCATTACCCTAAAATTTTCAATTTTACCGCAAACAAAGTTTACACCGTGGAGTTTACAACGGAGGCTGGAAATTGCTATTTGAATAGATGAAAATTTCTATTAATTATAAAACGGATGAAATCTTATTGTGTATTATTATTTCGTATTGTATTGTCTTATTCCGTAAAGTTATTTTCCCCCATTGATAGCTGCGTTACGTGAAAATCGGTTTTTCGGGGACAGTGACAGTGACAGTAACAAGGGCAGTGACAGTAACAAGGGCAGGGACAGTGACACAGTGACAGGGGGACAGGGTGATAGGGACAGGCAGTGACAGTGACAGGGACAGTGACAAACGGGGACAGTGACAGGGGACAGACAGGGACAGGGACAGGGACGGACAATAACAAGACAGGACAGGGATGGGGACAGGGACAGGGACAGGGACTCAGACAGACAGGGCTAAGGGATGAGTGACAGGGACTCACTCCCAGGACAAGGATAAGGGACAAAGGACAGGGTCGGTGACAGTGGCTCAGGGGACACCTTAATGTTTCAGGAGACAATAATGGGGATGACGGGGACAGGGACGGGGACAGGGACGGTAACAAGGAGCTGACAAAACAAACATGTGACAATCTGGACAAAGGACAACAGGGACAGACAGGGGGACTGATAAGAGCAGTAACAGGGACAGGGACAATAAGACAGGGACATGGTGACAGGACAAGAGGGGACAGTGGACGGGGACAGGACAGAGACAAGGGCAGTGACGGATGACAATGACAGGGACAGTGAACAGACAGGGACAGTGACAAGGGACAAGGGACAACAAGCAGTGACAGGGACGAGGGACAGTTGGAAGACAGGGACAGGGACAGGGACAGGATGGGACAATAGTAAGGGAGAGTGACAGTGACAGGGACAGTGACAGGGACGGGACAGTTACAAGGACAGTGACAGGGACAGGGGACAGGACAATGACAGGGACAGTGACAGGGACAGTGACAGTGACAAGGGACCACAGGGCAGTGACAGGGACGAGGGACAGTACATGACAGGGACAGTGACAGGGACAGTGACAGTGACAAGGGACCACAGGGCAGTGACAGGGACGAGGGACAGTACATGACAGGGATAGGGACAGTGGACAAGACAAGGACAGGGACAGAGGAAGGGACAGTGACAGACAGGCAGGACAGGGATTAAGAACAGTGACAAACAGGACAGTAACAATGACAGGGACAGTGGCAAAGACAGGGACTGTTGTGGACAGTGACAGTGACAGGACAGGGACAGGGACAGTATGACAGGTGACAGGGACAGTGACATGACGGGACAGGGACAGGGACCAAAGGGATGAGGACAGTGACAGTGGACAGGGACAGTGACAGGGACAGGGGACAGTGACAGTGACAGGGACAGGGACAGGGAGTGGGGACAGTGACAGGGAAGGGCAGGGACAGGGACAGTAACAAGGGCAGTGACAGGGACGGGGACAGTGACAGGGACGGGGACAGTGACAGTGACAGGGACAGGGACAGGGACAGGGACAGGGACAGTGACAGGGACAGTGACAGGGACAGGGACACTTACAGGGAGAGTGACAGTGACGGGGACAGTGACAGGGACGGGGACAGGGACAGTAACAAGGGCAGTGACAGGGACAGTGACAGTCACAGGGACAGTGACAGGGACAGTGTCCATGACAGTGACAGGGACAGGGACTCTTCCTACGGCACTGTGCCATACTACCACAAGTTAGTGATCATTCGGAAACCTTCGCTAATTTACATACAAATGCCGTAGATTTCATCTTCTATTGCTAGACCGGTTTCGGCTGGCCGCCATCTTCAGTAGCGGCATTTCATTTATCAGTCACTTTGGACGCAACTTTCACACACACACACACACACACACACACATATATATATATATATATATATATATATATATATATATGTATGTTTCTTGTGAATGTTTCTTTCCAACTTTAAAACTGTCAATAAGATAGACGTTCGGAAGATGACGAAATTTATTTATTTAAAAATGTATTTCAATTAATTATTGTACGAGGAATACAGCCCCAGCGCAGGCCGCAATCTGTTTGAGTTTGAGGGTTCATTGAAGGTCTTTTATTTATTGAACTTTGAACAATTTTTGCTAAATATTGTACCGTAATTATATATATATATATATATATATATATATATATATATATATATATATGTTGTATTTCGCTATATGACCATTTATTTAAAAAATAACGTTTTTCCAGCTCCTATAGCGGTTTAGAGTTGATCGAATATTGAATCTACATTTATTTCGCCGTCGCCGGTGTTATAAGAGGTCAAGTTAAGTTTCAGAACTTGACGAAGGGAGGACTTAAAAGATACTTTGTCGGATCGGCATTTTCAACAAATATCTTACTTAAGAAGATCGAAATAAGTTGTTTTTTTTTGTTTTAGTTTCCTAGTTAGAGCCGTAATATTATTAAAAATCAAAAATACAATGTCCGACCCTATTAAAAAAAAAAAATAATAAAAAATAAATATCTCAACGACCGATACGTCGTTGACCTTCCGAACTTGTGGACACAGGAAACTTATTAATCTTATCCAATTTAGATATTTCTTTGTCCGGCCAATATATTATTTGGGATGTTGGATTTTGGGACCGTAAAGAGGTATCTAAAAAAAAAAAAAAATATTTTTTTTTCCAATTTCGAATTTTAATACCGCCGACGGTCTCGTCCAGATTGGTGGACGAATTTCATTTCATATCGTGAACAATATTTATGTACAAATAATAATAATAATAATAGATAAAATGTCCCTCTATTGTATCGCCAGTTGTGCCCAATCGCAGAAATCAATTCTGTTCTGGCGAATTGACAAAATTGGGAACGGATTCGGTGTTTCCCCAAAGTCGCAACAAATATTTAATTTTGCAGTATTTTTTTTTTTTTTTTAAATTATTTATTACAAGTTGATGATCGCCAGCCGTCGTCGACTACTCAGTGTTCGCACTTTCCCGTATGTTTCAACGTGTAATCTGAAACGGAAAAAAATCCGTAAGTGAAAAAAATAGTTGAAAGGGACATTACTGGAACTTGACATGAATTGAAAATTATTGGGCTGGATAATAAAAAAAAAAATAAAATAAAAAAAAAAATTTGCTCTTCGTCGCAGCTCAAATCGCTCCGCCTCTTATCAGTTATCAGTTTATCAGTGAGGACAAACTATCGATTCCGGCTTCTATAGACTGAATCGTATTGTCTGTAAATTGACACCTACTCGTCTTTTTACACCTGTTGGTCTCTTCCATTTCGCATTGGTTGGTGAACGTCTTAGGGGGCGGTCGCCGTCCACGCCGCAGACCGGTCTGTACTCTCGGCTGCATTCCATGCAAGAGGAGATTTCGTCCGATTCAGATTCGGACGTATCGTCGTCGGCCAGACTGGACCAGGCCAAACCTGGACATTGGATAATTGTACAATCGGCCGGTTCGAATAGGATCAGTTTCAGACGATAATGGATTGGACACGATTGTGGATTCGGACGTTCAGAGAGAGAGAGAGAGAGGCCGTAATTGGAATTTGAGGTCGTTATTATTGGATTGTCCGGTTGGAAACATACCCCAGGGAGTGTCAAGGATGGTCTGGAAGGACTGGAATCTCTGGAACCCCCAAGCATAGTTTCAATTCCTTATGTCCGTCTGTCGGTTTTCAGTATACCTCTTATATATATATATATATATATATATATATATATATATATATATATATATATATATATTGTCAGTTCCGATGGTCATTTTCAAAAGGAGGCCCCTCGACAGTTCAAATTTACGATTCTTACAGAGGGGTGGTCCAAAAAAATGTATCCACCGTTTAAAAGTCCATAACTTGCAAACTAATCGACTGAGTTGTGTCTCATTTTTGGTCAATGTGTAGCTTAAAGTCCAACTTAAAGATATCATCAGACTGTAGGTATTCGAAATGGTTACCATTAACATCCACAGACAGAGAGAGAGAAACGATGCTACTGACCGCATCGACGACAAAAGCCCCCCACCCACGCACATTGGATGAACGTGGATGTTAATAATGGTGATTTCGAACAACTACAGTCTGTCGTATATCTTCAAGTTGGACTTTAAGCTACAGTTTCACCGAAAATTGGATACAAATCGGTCGATTAGTTTGCAAGTTATCGACTGTCAAAGGGTGGATACATTTTTTTGGACCACCCTCTGTAGGAGAGAGACGAAAGCGAACGCTTACCCAGTTTTTGCGATTAGATGAAATACAGAGTGGTCTCGAAAAAAAATGTATCCACCGTTTAAAAGTCCATAACTTGAAAACTAATCGACAGAGTTGTCTCATCATTTCTGGTAGTGTTATAAGTAGTTTTTGTAGTTGGGGCAATCGCGCCCCATACAATACGTTGTACTACTACGGGGTTTGGTCTCGACGAAAATCTACCGGCAAGATGGATAGGCGTTACCCGGACTTAAATCCCCTCTGGACTCGGCGCATTGGATGAACTTGGAGAGAGTATCCATCCTGCACGTATTCGTGTGCAAATATCCCCCGACTGAACGCGTCAGTAGTTGGTGGTGCAGTTGGGCTGCATCGTTTCTCTCCGTCTGTGGATGTTGTTAATGGTGATATTGATTTCGAACACCTACAGCTATATATATATATCTTCAAGTTGGACTTTAAGCTACATTTTCACCAAAAATGAGAGACAACTCGGTCAATTAGTTTCCGAGTTATGGACTGTCGAAAGGTGGATACATTTTTTTGGACCACCCCGCGAGGTTTCGAAGAAACGTCATCACATTGAAGGGGGACGGAATGGATGCGACGAATAATTTTTTGGAAAAAAAAAACCAAAATTGCGATACTTTCTTGCAAAAGATAGTCGATATATATATATATATATATATATATATATATATATATATATATATATATATATATATATATATATATATATATATATATATATATATATATACTTGTGTTTCCGACTCCTCTCGCCGGTTTTGGTCTTTCGTTAGACCGGGGGTGGGGTGGGGTGGGGGTTGTTTCGGCCGCTCGCCGTCTCCAGTTGGCGATGTGTCAGTACAAGTGAAAGTGAGCGGCGCGCTACTGAAGGTGGCGAGCGGCCGAAAAGACAAGGACATGATGAGAGACGGACGCGTCGTGTACAGTATTCCTCGACCATCCCCTTGAGGCCGGTCCGTACAACTCACCCAGAACGAGGAACAACAGTACGACGGACGTAAAGTGTTTCATGGCGACGTCGAAGACGAAGACGAGCGGTGGTAGAAGTCCGGCCGCCAATAAAATAACTGACTGGTCTGCCGGCCTCGACAAGCCGGCTTTATATAGGAAAACCCAATAACAGATAACCGACCTATTGTTATCAGCTATATACGATCAATCGATCTGAACTCGGGGGTGGGGGGGGGGTATTTTTACGAAATCTTATCGACCTCCACCGTACGACCGATCAATAGTAGTAACGTTGCGCTACTCGCATATTATATTCGAAATAATTGCGGAATACACCGATCAAACGGCGTTGTACATATTTTCAACTTACGTCATCAACTCAAAGTGTCGAAGTGCGGCGTTCCGAATCACGATAATTGCCTTTTTTTTCGGCCGATCGTCGGTCGACTTCCGCTGGACGTCCCGTGCGTTCCAATCGACTGTTTTAGCCAACAATTTTTTCACGTAATTTCGATAACGAATTTGAAAAGATATATTATTACGAGTGAAACCGCAATTCGGCACTATTAGGGCCGTCACCGGCCCGGACTCGTCTTTCTGAATCTTCCCGAATCTTCCTGAATCTTTCTGAATGATCCGGAATCTTCCTGTATCTCCTTCAATAGTCCTGAATCATCCTTCAATCTTCCTGAATCTCCTTCAATCTTCCTGAATCTCCTTCAATCTTCCTGAATCTTCCCGACTCTTCCCGAATCTCCTTGAATCTTGCTGAATGTACCGGAATCATCCTGAATCTCCTTTAATCTACCTGAAACTATTTCAATCTTCCTGAAACATCCTGAATCTTCCTGAATCTTCCTGAATCTCAATCTTCCTGAATCTCCTTCAATCTTCCTGAATCTCCTTCAATCTTCCTGAATCTTGCTGAATGTACCGGAATCTTCCTGAATCTCCTTCAAACTTCCTGAATCTCCTTCAATCATCCTGAATCTTCCTGAATATCCTTCAATCGTTCTGAATCTTCCTGAATCTTCCTGAATCTCCTTAATCTTCCTGAATCTTCCTGAATCTTCCTGAATCTTCCTGAATCTTCCTGAATCTTCCTGAATCTTCCTGAATCTTCCTGAATCTTCCTGAATCTCCTTCAATCATCCTGAATCTCCTTCAATCTTCCTGAATCTCCTTCAATCTTCCTGAATCTCCTTCAATCTTCCTGAATCTCCTTCAATCTTCCTGAATCTCCTTCAATCTTCCTGAATCTTCCTGAATCTTCCTGAATCTCCTTCAATCTTCCTGAATGTACCTGAATCTTCCTGAATCTCCTTCAATCTTCCTGAATCTCCTTCAATCTTCCTGAATCTTCCTGAATCTTCCTGAATCTTCCTGAATCTCCTTCAATCTTCCTGAATCTTCCTGAATCTTCCTGAATATCCTTCAATCGTTCTGAATCTTCCTGAATCTTGCTGAATGTACCGGAATCTTCCTGAATCTCCTTCAAACTTCCTGAATCTCCTTCAATCATCCTGAATCTTCCTGAATATCCTTCAATCGTTCTGAATCTTCCTGAATCTTGCTGACTGTTCCGGAATCTTCCGGTCATACTCGACGTCGAAATTTCGATTATTCCCGCCGAAGGACGCGTATCCTTCCTTCGAGTTGGCTACCGTTCATCGATCTCTTTGTCCGGCCGACAAAATTCTAGAGAATAGAGAACGTGAAATAGTTAATCGATTGAGCGTTTTGTTTCGACGACAATTCGTGTCGAAACAAACTGTTGACAGCCGATTGTTGCTGTTTGCGATTTTTTTTATATTCGCTACCGACAGCTGTGAAAATCTGTTATGACCTAATTACACTGTTTGGACCCGTAATCAACCTCCATTCACACTATCTGAATACAATTTATTGACTCGGCGTTATGTTTCGGACACAAATTACGAATACAATTGAAGGAATGACGATATTCGTATCGCCTTTATTATAAATTTTTTTAATATTGTCACAATCCCTACTTCAGTCTACTACACAGTACTGTACTACCGAATACTGTATCCGCCCGTTTACCGTAACAGTTTCGGTACGATTCGGGCATCCTTATACGCCGATTACTCCTAAATTAATTTTACAATTATTGATACAATAAATAACAACATTATTTGTAATGGCGCCGTAGTGAAAAAGTCTAAAACTCACCGATTGATTGAAGTCGCGACTTCTTCAGGTTTTGGCCGTCGACCGCGAAGTACGGAAGGTTCATCGGGTTCATCGACATCGAGCAGAAGAAGAACGGTACGACGGAAAAATATTATATCCGTCCTATAAATTTTAACCGTCGTTGAATCATCGGACGATTAATGGACCGTCGATTATTTTGCTTTTCGAAACCGGTCCCCGACACTTTTCTGTGAAGGGAGATATAATTTTATAAAAAAAAAAATTGAAATATTAAAATTCCCCATTAGCGTCCACTTGCCGACATTCAATTACTCGCGCTTTATCGTAATTCGATCGCAATTGTAATTATACATTGAGTCGTCACGAAATTGCGATTCAAATCGGTCGAAAATTTAAAATCGCCAATTCCGAAATCGTTTGTTGTCGGTCAGTATTTTATTTATTTGTACAATTCCATTCGTAATAGTGGAAATCGGTCTAACGTCCGATCTGAAAAAGAAAAGAAAAAAAAATGATAACGATTACGAAATCTGTTATTTTAACCTTATATTATCGTTAACGGGGGAGGGCGACGATAACGGGGGTTCGTAGGGCAGACTATCGGATAAATACAAATAATAATACAGAAATAACGAGGACTGCGAAATCGTTCGTTAAATTAGTTGCTAAATACATACCTCGCATCAATATATATATATATATATATATATATATATATATATATATATATATATACCAAATAACGTGACCTACTTTATAAAATGTACCCTACATCGCTTTATACAGGTACCAGGTATACCTTCGTCTGTCTACAGTGTCGGCGAGACGATTACGATAAAGTTTATATTTATTTTGAAAATTATACTTTTTTTTTACATTAACGTTATAAATAAATAACTGGGGATATAAATTTGTCGTTTCTTCTACGTTCTCAGCCTCACGTCGCCGGTGCGCGTCAAGTGCGCACCTCTGCAGACTTCCTGGAAAAAAATAATATGTCAGATACAAATATACGAAATTCCAACTGATTTTTTTGTAAATTGAATATAGCCTTACCTCGGATGCAATTTTTCGCATCTCTTCGAAACACTTTCTTATCTCAAGACGGGTTTCAGGGGAATACTTGAAACTCTGGCAGTGTATCGCCGCCCTGTCCGATTTAAGGCACGATTCGGGCATATTCGCCAGTGCGCAGCCGAAACTAATCGCCTGTCCTATACCTGCGGCGATTAACGAAATATTTGCATTCGAACAGTTTCCGGGGCTAAAAATTTGACATTCAACTTCGAATATTGTATATATATATATAATTTGTGCCCCCAACTTACCTGCACCGCACGCCACAAGTCTGTTGGCTAAGCCCGTTTCGTAGGCCTCTTTGGCTTTGACGATTCTGCCGGTCAACAGCCAGTCCAACGATTTGTTCAGGCCCAAAATCGACACCAATCTCTGTGCACCCCTCTCCGACAGCGGCATCCCTGGGGGTGGGGAGACGGCCAAAATCGTATATATATATATATAATAGAAAATTTTATCCGACGATTGCAAAAGTCGGCCATTATCAGTTTCATAATCTGGAGTTATGGAAAATATACGATATATATATATATATATATATATATATATATATATATATATATAACTATATATTATATAAATATAACGAATTTCTAATGACTACAAACAAAAATCTTTCATTTCAAATTTAAATAGAATTTAAATGACTCAAGAGACCAATTTCCGTAATCCAAATTAATTTGTTTACAATAAAATTTGGTTTAGTACTATATATATATATGACGTAAACCGTATATATATAAAATAAAGAAAATTTTATCCGGCGATTGCAAAAGTCGGCCATCGCCTAGGCCAAGGCCGATATTTCCGACTGGGCCGATATTTCGTTCAATTTTCAATTAATAAAAAGGGTAGTGATGGATAGCAGCGATTTATTGACGTTATGGATTTATTTTTTTTTTTGTCGGCACAAAAGTGTCGTTCGTTCGTTTGATTATGGTTTCATAATCTGGAGGTTATGGAAAATATTCGTGTATATATATATATATATATAAACATAACTATATATTATATAAATATAACGAAATTTGATGATGATGATGATGATGTTCGTTCGTTCGTTCGTTCGTTCGTTCTTTCGTTTCGTTCGTTCGTTCTTTCGTTCGTTCGTTCGTTCGTTTTCGTTCGTTCGTTCGTTCGTTCGTTCGTTCGTTCGTTCGTTCGTTCGTTCTTTCGTTCGTTCGTTCGTTCGTTCGTTCGTTCGTTCTTTCGTTCGTTCGTTCGTTCGTTCGTTCTTTCGTTCGTTCGTTCGTTCTTTCGTTCGTTCGTTCGTTCGTTCGTTCGTTCGTTCGTTCGTTCGTTCGTTCGTTCGTTCGTTCGTTCTTTCGTTCGTTCGTTCGTTCGTTCGTTCGTTCGTTTCGTTCGTTCGTTCGTTCGTTCGTTCGTTCGTTCGTTCTTTCGTTCGTTCGTTTTTCGTTCGTTCCCGTTCTTTCGTTTCGTTCGTTCGTTCTTTCGTTCGTTCGTTCGTTTTCAATATCTATCGAGCAAACCCTGGAGAATCGGCTTCCATTATACGTACGTTCAATCGTTACTACAACAACTCACTATTTGTTCGATTTTTCCATCAGTCGTGGATTTTCGGTAATATCATCGACGTCGTTAACAGAAATTTCTAACGCCGTACACGACGCCGACTTTGGACGTTCGTTTTCGAGATTCGTTATCGCCTCATCGAGCCCTTCGACAATATCCACAGTCAGACAGTTCTTTTATCCGGCCTTTTATACCTATACAGGTGACGTTTCTAATTCGTTGCTGACGTTTATATCATTTCCAACGGCTGCGTTAAAACAATAATATCTGTCGACAATTCGCTTATTGTTCTGTTTACGGTTCTAGTTCGTTACTTTAGTGTTTATATACAATTAATATCACTCACTTATTTTCTATAGTTCGTTTCGTTCTTTCGTTCGTTCGTTCGTTCTTTCGTTCGTTCGTTCGTTCGTTTCGTTCGTTCGTTCGTTCGTTTCGTTCGTTCTCGTTCGTTCGTTCGTTCGTTCGTTCGTTCGTTCGTTCGTTCGTTCGTTCGTTCTTTCGTTCGTTCGTTCGTTCGTTCGTTCGTTCGTTCGTTCGTTCGTTCGTTCTTTCGTTCGTTCGTTCGTTCGCTCGTTCGTTCGTTCGTTCGTTCGTTTTCGTTCGTTCGTTCGTTCTTTCGTTCGTTCGTTCGTTCGTTCGTTCTTTCGTTCGTTCGTTCGTTCGTTCGTTCGTTCGTTCGTTCGTTCGTTCGTTCGTTCGTTCGTTCGTTCGTTCGTTCGTTCGTTCTTTCGTTCGTTCGTTCGTTTCGTTCTTCGACAATATCCACCGTCAGACAGTTCTTTTTATCCGGCCTATTTATCCCTATACAGGTGACGTTTCTAATTTTGCTGACGTTTATATCATTTCCATCGGCTGCGAAACAGACAGAGAGAAATTAAAACAATAATATATAATTCTGTCGACAATTCGCTTATTGTTTTCACCCCAAAATAAATATTCAGTTTACGGTCTAGTGTCGGCCGATTACCCCCACTTTAGGGCTGTTTATATACAATAAAACTAATATCACTCACTTATTTTCCGGCCAGGACTATAGTTCGAAACTAAACATTCGTTCTTTCGTTCGTTCGTTCGTTCGTTCGTTCGTTCGTTCGTTCGTTCGTTCGTTCGTTCGTTCGTTCGTTCGTTCGTTCGTTTCGTTCGTTCTTTCGTTCGTTCGTTCGTTCGTTCGTTCGTTCGTTCGTTCGTTCGTTCGTTCGTTCGTTCTTTCGTTCGTTCGTTCGTTCGTTCGTTCGTTCGTTCTTTCGTTCGTTCGTTCGTTCGTTCGTTCGTTCGTTCGTTCGTTCGTTCTTTCGTTCGTTCGTTCGTTCGTTCGTTCTTTCGTTCGTTCGTTCGTTCGTTCGTTCTTTCGTTCGTTCGTTCGTTCGTTTCGTTCGTTTTCGTTCGTTCGTTCGTTCGTTCGTTCGTTCGTTCGTTCGTTCGTTCTTCGTTCTTCGTTCGTTCGTTCGTTCGTTCGTTCGTTCGTTCTTCGTTCGTTCGTTCGTTCGTTCGTTCGTTCTTCGTTCGTTCTTTCGTTCGTTCGTTCCTTTCGTTCGTTCTTCGTCGTTCGTTCGTTCGTTCTTTCGTTCGTTCGTTCGTTCGTTCGTTCGTTCGTTCGTTCGTTCGTTCGTTCGTTCGTTCGTTCTTTCGTTCGTTCGTTCGTTCGTTCTTTCGTTCGTTCGTTCGTTTCTTTTCGTTCGTTCGTTCGTTCGTTCGTTCGTTCGTTCGTTCGTTCTTTCGTTCGTTCGTTCTTCGTTCGTTCTTTCGTTCGTTCGCTTCGTTCGTTCTTTTATCGTTCCGTTATCGTTCTTTCGACGTTCGTTCGTTCCACAGTTCGACAATTCCAAATCCGTTTACGGTCTAGTGCGTTTACCCCAGATATACAGTTCTTTCGTTCTTTCGTTCGTTCGTTCGTTCTTTCGTTCGTTCGTTCTTTCATTCTTTCGTTCGTTTTTATCTTTCCCATATCGGCTGACGTTTTTTTCGTTTTATCGTTCGTTGAAACTCATTATTTTCTAGCCGTAGCGCTCGTTCTTCGTTCGCGTTCGTTCGTTCGTTCTTTTCGGCTTCGCGTTCGTTCTTCGGTTCTTTCGTTCGTTCGTTTCGTTCGTTCTTTTTCGTTCGTTCTTCGTTCGTTCGTTCGTTCGTTCGTTCTCGCTCGCGCGTTCGTTCTTCGTCGTTCTTTCGTTCGTTCTTTCGTTCGTTCGTTCGTTCGTTTCGTTCGTTCGTTCGTTCGCTCTCGTTCGTTCGTTCGTCGTTCTTCGTTCTTCGTTCGTCGTTCGTTCGTTCGTCGCTCGTTCGTTCGTTCGTTCGTTCGTTCGTTCGTTCGTTCGTTCGTTCGTTCGTTCGTTCGTTCTTTCGTTCGTTCGTTCGTTCGTTCGTTCTTTCGTTCGTTCTTTCGTTCGTTCGTTCGTTCGTTTCGTTCTTCGACAATATCCACCGTCAGACAGTTCTTTTTATCGGGCCTATTTATACCTATACAGGTGACGTTTCTAATTTTGCTGACGTTTATATAATTTCTATCGGCTGCGAAACAGAGAAATTAACAATAATATATAATTCTGTCGACAACTCGCTTATTGTATCCCCCATTCCCCCCAAAATAAATATTCAATTTACGGTCTAGTGTCGGCCGATTACCCCCACTTTAGGGCTGTTTATATACAATAAAACTAATATCACTCACTTATTTTCCGGCCAGGACTATAGTTCGAAACTGAACGATACAATCACTGTCGCAGCTGAATGTGATTTTGACGGAAAATTTTTTCAACATGGAGAAAAATAATATCGTCACACACTGTCCGACTGTTAGAGCGGAGAGATATAAAATCGGATCGAATCTACTGGAAACGATCGACTAATTATAGTCTAAAAATGTCAGGTTCCGAAAGGTGAGGTTGTCACTCGACTGACATTGTCGGTGTAAAATTACTAGAATTACTAAAATATAATAATTTTTTACTGTAGTTTCGTGATGTTTCCGTCTCCATATCGTTGGTTCGGTCTTTCGCCAGAACAACGGCGAGAGAGACGAGACGCAGAAAATGTCACAAAACTAGAGTATTCCAACCCCTGTCGAAGACCACAAAATTCATCGTTAATATTTATGAATTTCAGTAAGCGGTTGCTGGTTGTTTTATTTATTGTTAGGGTTTCGCATTTAGTCTTTTCCTTTCCCGTTTATGTGCAGTGGGTCGATGGCTAAGTGTAATTGTGGAATTCACCGGACGACAAGTGGCGTCGTACATATTTTTCAAGTACGTCAACAGATCTTTGCACAGAGATAAGCCGTAGACGGTTTCGAATGCGAGTGTAAGATACATTCGGCTTCTCTGCAATGTCCCACTATCGAACTATGGCGATCTGAATAACAATAACGGCCTTTATTCGGTCACCGTCGACCTCCACCGGACGTGTAAACGGGAAAGGAAAAGAGTAAATGCGAAACCGTAATAAGAAAAAAAAAAACAACCAGCGACCGCTAACTGAAATTCATAAATATTAACGACGAATTTTGTGGTCTGCGACAGGGGTTGGAATACTCTAGAGTTTTGTGACCATTTTCTGCGTCTCGTCTCTCTCAATTGCGGAATTCACCGGACGACAAGTGGCGTCGTACATATTTTTCAAGTACGTCAACAGATCTTTGCGCAGAGATAAGCCGTAGACGGTTTCGAAATCCGCGTATAAAGATATATTCGGCTTCCTGGCAATGTCCCAGTGTCGAACTGTGGAGATCCGAATCGCAATAACGGCCTTTATTCGGTCATCGTCGACCTCCACCGGACGAGGACGTCCTCCGGAGCGCTCCTCGTCTTTTAACGAAAAATCCCTACTGAACGCGCAAAGACGCTGTTGTGACGTACTCGGAAAAAAAAATGGTTTACGACGCCAATTGTCGGTGAATTCAGCAATTGCTCAGTCGCTCAGTATATTTTTATACCTGTATCCGACCGTAAACCGCAAATCGCGACTATCTTCACCTCCTGTTTATATGCAGTCGGTCGGTCGACGACTAAGCGCAATTGCGTAATTCGCCGGACGACAAGTGGCGTCGTACATAAATTTTCAAGTCGTCGAGCCGTGAAGCGGCGACGAAGCCTTAGATGAACATCAGTTCAGGTACCGGTCGGTGGGGATTATCTACGGCTTATCTGTGCACAAAGATGTTGACAAACTTAAAAATATATGCGGCGCGGTTGTCGTCGATGAATTCATAATTAAACTCAACTGTCGACCCCAAAACAATGAGCGACTTGATGAAAACACTGACAGCGCTGAAACCCAGTGCTTTACCCGTTTTCGTTTTGTATTTGTACCAGTGCCGGTTAGAATTTTTCGTTAAAAGACGAGGCGTTCCGGAGGACGTCCCCTGTGGAGGTCGACGATGACCGAATAAAGGCCATTATTGATTCGGAACTCAAGGGACATTGAGAAGCGAATGTATCTTATACCTGCGTTCGAAAACCGTCCATATATATATATATATGCAAAGAAGTAATGACGTACTTAAATATACGTACAACGCCAATTGTCGGATACGACAACATATATATATAAATGTTTTACAGTCTGTATTTGGGGTCTGTTGGTGCCAACATCCCGATTCTGACCTCGGCCCGTCGAACGCCGCCTCAGCGCTCTCCAGTCGACGCTCCTAACGGCGGAAATTAGACGCCGTTTCAACGAAAACATAATTTCTGCGAGGGGCCAACTGTCAATCGCCAGTTAAGAAAACAGAAAATTCGTTCAATATAAGCACAACCGCTATACATATATAACTGTAACCTGTAGGTAACCAGTAGTGTAGCATTCCCTCACTAGCACGCCCCTCTGAATCGCGCCGACGAAATGACGACGAATATAAATAAATATTAGCGGCGTTAAATAATAATGTACGATGTACAATTAAAAATTATTGGTTACGCGTATTTTCTCAAAATAATAATTTCCCAATCTGGAGGTTATGGAAAATATACGTGTATAAATACGTGTATATATATATATATATATATATATATATATATATATATATATATAAAACGAAATTTCTAAATACCGCATACCACAAAAAATCTTTCATTTCAGAATTTGGATACACTCAAGAGACTAATTTCTATAATCCAAATTATTGTTTAACAATAAAATTTGGTTTAATACTATATATATATATATATATATATATATATATATATATATATATATATTCTGAAATGAAAGATTTTTTTTGTAAATACGACTATTTAGAAATTTCTTTAATATTTTTCATTCTTAAAATTATCGGTTAATGTAAATTTTCAATTTGTTCAATGCTATATTAGAAATAATAGACGGCGTTTCGGTGTCAAATAAATCTACAAACAAAAATCTTTCATTTCAATATATATATATATATATATATATATATATATATATATATATATATATATATTTTGTTGTCAAATAACTGTAACGAAAATACGAAAATTTTTCATTTCAGAATTTAAATACACTCAAGAGAATAATTTCCGTAATCCAAATTAATTGTTTACCAATAAAATTTGGTTTAACACTATTTTTATATACATATATATATATTCTGAAATTAAAGATTTTTTTTTTGTATATCCGACTATTTAGAAATTTCGTTAATATTTTTATTTTTTTAAAAATTATTGATTAATGTAAATTTTCAGTTTTTTTATAAATGCTAAATTATAATACGATGTGATATAGTGTTGGGGCGGGAAACCTGCGTCACTGAAAGTGAATCATCTGGTAATGGAAGGGATAGACGGGTAGATGAAGTTGTAACGTCATTCTCTGAAAATAGAAGTCGTTTTATATGTTTTATACCGGTTTTTTAATCGCCGCCTAATCAGTTATTTCTCAAAGTGTTCGGTGTCAAAATGACCGGGCGTTCTAAAACGTGTTTTTTGGCCAGCGGAATTTTTCTGCTGTTCGCCATTTCTATTCTCTCTACGTCCGTTTGTCTGGCCGAAAATAAATATTCGAAGGAGGCGAACAACGCGGCCGCCGCCGAGAGGAGACAATTCGTCGACGAACCGGTGGTCGATATGAGGACGATCAGAAAACCGTTCAGAATGGCCAAACTCAATTTACTCTGGACCAAGGCCCAAGTGGTATATAATCGGATAGAATTCAATATAACTGTATTATTATATTTGGCATTTGATGTATCCGTCTCCTTTCGTCGCCAAGGTTTGGTCTTTCGCTAGACCCACGGGGGCGGTTTGACGTTCGCCGTCTTCAGTAGTCGCTGTCGAGTTTGGCGCCTACGAAGACTGAACCCGGCGGCGACGAAAGAGGAGGAGACGGATACACGACGAAATCCACGCTAATATAATCAAGTATCCGTTAGTTTTTACTAAAATTAAGAATTTCCCCCCGTGCCCATGGCTAGTAGCGGTACTGACCGGTAAAGCTGTAGTCGAAAGCGCTGCGGTCCGTTTTCAAACAGTTATAAAAATAAGTCGTCGGAATGAAATTGATAACTGATGATGGCGGACGGTTGTGCGAATATTTCACATAAATATATATATATCCGTTATTCGTTACTAGAGCGGCCCGTTAACTGTTCCGGATTGAACTCAAATCAATTCTTTTATTAGATTAGATTCAGTCATTTTTATCGAAAGCGTCAGTATTTTCATTATCGGTCGGTGTTTGTAGTCGGTTCGGGGATTTTTCGTTAAAAGCGAGGAGTCCAGTGGAGGTCACGATGTAAGGCGTTATCGTATTCGATAGCCGAGTTCTACCGGACATTGCAGAGAAGCCGAATATATCTTATATGTGCATCGCGTTTAAAATATGTACAACGCGCACTTGGGTGATTCGCAATGACTTAGTTGTATATATATATATATATATATATATATATGGATGGTATATATGTATGGATAACATACAATCGATATAGCGATTAATTAGGCGCCGGCACCTATTTTTTTCCGACTACAAATACCGACGATAATGAAAACCGACATAAAATGTCTAAATCTAATCTAATAATAGAATAGAATTTGAGTTTAATCCGTGAACAGGTACTGTTTCGTTCTAATAAATAACGGATATATTTAATATCTATTTATATATTGTAATTGGGAGCGAATTATGTTGTTTTCCACGCCGTTGTAATCAACCGTAATACGGTGAATATGAAACATTCTGAAAACCGATATACGATTTAATTGATGTTTTTTCGACTGTAATCTAATTTCCATTTTGACCGTATTTCGATTATGGCACGAACTCAATGTTGGCGATATATGCGAAAAATTCGATTTATGTTACATTTCGTTCTAAAATGAATCGAATAGAATACATTGTAAATTGTCGTTCGGTTCCAATCATTTGTACGGAAAACTTATTTGAAAGATACGATTCGCGTCGTATAGTTATTAAATTTTAGAGGAAATAGGGGTAGAGGGTCATCGAAGTATTTGGACAATTTATGAAGAATTATTTCTATCGAACCTTTATATGGAATGAGCTATATGAGCTTTATATGGACAAAATTATCCATCTCCGACATTAATCAATTTTGGTCCGCTACACCAATTCTACCTTTTTTTTTTTTATGTTTCTCCGTTTATATCGCGTAATTTCGCTTCCTGATTCTACTTTATTGCTCGATTTTTTTTTATTTCTTTTCATTAGACGGGATGAATACGATGATATATTTTAATATTGAGAGTCATAGGTTCGTCGGAATAAAATCAAGTACGAAATACGATAAGAATCGTCTATCGAACGCTATATTTTAAGTGACGGATTGTTGTTTATCGCTAATATATATATATATATATATATATATATATATATATATATATATATTTCTTCTGTTTGTTGTCCAGCGTTTGACCGAGCCGAAATTGAAATCGCTATTTTCCGAACTGAAAGTGCACGACAAAGAAGAGCTGACGTGGAAACGTCTCAACGCCGACGGGCTGGACAAGGACGGTTTGAAAGAAGGGGAATTGAGGCACAGACTAATCGGTTCGGTATTATTTGTCTTAATCGAACTAATTTATAAACAAATATGAAATATATATTCGTGAAATGGTTATTGACCGCGTCGCGGTCGGATGGCGACTCTTTTGGTTTGGCGCGCGACAGTTGGGGACGTCGAGCGAGAGGCGCCAATCGGCCTTTACGTTGGATTACGTCGGCTCCGAACGATAGTAACGCGATATCGGCTCTTCGGCCGGTCCTTCTAAGACTTCGGCTCCGATTTATGCCTCCGAAGTCGCAGTCGAGACTCGACGATTGTGATTTTCAGCGAGTATTTGGAGCGATATCAGTCGTGGCGAAGATGAATTTCGTTCGGAGCAAGATAAAGACCGATTGGCCGATTCCATCACTCGCCATAACCGACCTGTCGTGCGAAACGCTTTCCGACCGCAAAAGGTTAAAGGTGTAAATATATATATATAAACTCTTGAAATATAAAGCTTTTATATGATATAATTTATGTATAAGATTTTATTTGTATCTTCGCGAAAATCGCTCGGCCGAAACAACCCCGTTTTGCAGTAAGCGTAATTGACGCGTAATAAAACCGTATTTTATATAATATGTAGATAATTTAAGATACCTCGAAGTGGAAATTATCCCGGAGTATTACTCGATGGTGTCGGAAGTTAGCGACAGCGGATATTAATATAGTTTCGAGGTCGTAATTTTGACGTATTCCGTCGTCCAGGAATCATGAGCACGTACGGGATTGTTGGAGCTGTACGATTTTGTATAATATGTAGATAATTTAAATACCTCGACGTGGAGATTATCCCGGAGTATTACTCGATGGTGTCGGAAGTTAGCGACAGTGAATATTAATATCGCGTCATGTCGAAGTCGTAATTTTGGCGTATTCCGCCATCCTGGAATCATGAGCACGTACGGATTGTTGGAGCTGTACGATTTTGTATAATATGTAGATAATTTAAATATCTCGAAGTGGAGATTATCCCGGAGTATTACTCGATGGTGTCGGAAGTTAGCGGCGGATATTAATATCGTTTCGAGGTCGTAATTTTGACGTATTCCGTCGTCCAGGAATCATGAGCACGTACGGATTGTTGGAGCTGTACGATTTTGTATAATATGTAGATAATTTAAATATCTCGAAGTGGAGATTAACCCTGGAGTATTACTCGATGGTGTCGGAAGTTAGCGACGGCGGATATTAATATCGTTTCGAGGTCGTAATTTTGACGTATTCCGTCGTCCAGGAATCATGAGCACGTACGGATTGTTGGAGCTGTACGATTTTGTATAATATGTAGATAATTTAAATACCTCGAAGTGGAGATCATCCCGGAGTATTACTCGATGGTGTCGGAAGTTAACGACGGCGGATATTAATATCGTTTCGAGGTCGTAATTTTATACGTATTCCGTCGTCCAGGAATCATGAGCACGTACGGATTGTTGGAGCTGTACGACGACGTTAGCGATCCGGCCAAGTACAAACACCACGAACCGCTCAGCGGACCGAAATCCGACAGATATCTGAACAAGAGTCTGTTCAAGGACAAGAAATTGAACAAACTGTGGGAAAAGGCGGAAAATGCGGGTTTCAATCGTAAGTAATCGATTTCATATTCAATTATTAGAAAACATACGACGTTAGAAAACAAAATTATCTATTTCCGATCGTACTTTATTGAACGATTTGACGATTTATTTTACGAAATATATTCACAGCCGAAGAGCTCTTGGCGCTGAAAGACGAGTTTATGCACCATCAGAACAAGATAGACGAATACTATTCAATATTGAGCGACGTCGAAGAAGGCGATAAAGATAAAGAGATAAGTCAGTTTCGTTGCGTTTAACATTTTTTCCGTATCCAAATTACGTACGAATTCGACGATATATTTAAATACAACTCTCTAATTCGTTCGAATCGTTATGAATCAATTTTCAGATTCAATCGATGAAAAATTGGAACGTTTCAACGCGATCGAATATCTGGAAGAGGGCGAAAAGCCGAACAAAGACTATTTGGCGAAAGTCAACGCGCTCAGGTAATATACGTACATTTATTTAATATTATTGTCAGTACATTTTACGTTATCCGTTATTGAACGTAACGGGGGGCGTACAATTTCGCTATTTTCGCGAATTGCCGATTTACGGAGTGAACAAATTTTTTCTGTCTAAAATCAACATTGTAGTCTTCTCGCGAATATCGGAAACGATTGTGGGGAAATTGTTCAATACGTACGGTTTCGCTGTGATTTGTGAAAACAATTTCGGCCAGCCGCTTCTGGAGCTATTTTCATTGTCGTTGATATATATATTTTTTTTTGTTTGTAACGCAGAGATAAACAGAGGACGATAAGGGACGACTACGATCGGCTCTACAGGATGACGATGAAAGGTCCGAACAGCGAAGAGTTCGTCGAGCCCAAAGTGCAGGGACTTTGGAAACTCGCTCTCGCCGCCAATTTCACCCCTTTCGAATTGGAATCGCTCAAAGTAATATTTCTACACGTCTGTTTATTTTTAATGCGTCGTCGCGCAAATATCTCGTTGTTTTATTTCGGCGAAGGGCGGCGGGGAAAGTGGTATTGGCGACATTATTTCTGAAGAAAGGCCGAGGCAATTTGTGCGACGAAACGTTTGTGTCGTTAAACGTAAATTTTTCATGTAAGTGCCGGCGATCCTTCCCCTAATCGAAATGATCCTTTACGACGCACCGATCGTAAGAGAAGATCGATAAACTTCAAGTTATTTTTTCTTATTCGCAATCGCAATCGACATTTTTCTCTTTAGAAATACGAAAAGAATTATTAAAACCGTTTGCACTCGGAGGGCTTGCGGAGCGGAGCCGTTTAAAATTTGTCTTCGAACTCGAGGAGGGCTCCGCCGCTACGGAGACGACGATGCGAATAATTTTCAGTTTTTAACGTTTAAGGACGAAAACGAATCGTTAAAACTATCTATAGGATATTTCGCTTTCCGCACTCGGATCCGAATTAGTCAAATCCCCTGTTCTATCGTCAGTAGAGTGTGTATCGGATTCGAGTTTATCCGTCGTTTTTATATTTCGAATTCGTATTTATATCGCCCGATATGTGGCGAATAAAAGACAAAATTATAGCATAATGTAAAAAATAGTATAGATGCTGTTAGCCGTGCGCGATAACGCCGACGATATCGAACCGAGCCACGAATCCGATTCTAACACGACAGTGCGATATTATTTCACGTACCGATAATCGAAAGCGATATCGACGGATCTGAAAGTGATGGATGTTTCGCGGAAGTGCCTCGAATTGTGTGCGCGGACTGCGAATTCGCGACGATATAAAAGAACCGTTAGATTTTTTCCAATTTATACTTTACATCGATCGATTCCACGTAATAAAAGAGACAAATAATAATAATATGTCCGGTACGAGTTGTCGGTATAATATGAACGAAAAAAAAAAACTTCGAGTGCAAAATTGATCGATATTTGTCTAAACAAGAGTGTTTTATTTGACGACATTACGTTTTTGAAACATAAATCGAAATTTTTATAGCAATTTTTCGCGCACTTTTTTGAAAATCGCTCAGCGCTTCAACGATCAATTGATTTTCGATTAATCGAATCTTCGAGCGGTCGCTGAATAGATTTTACGCGCGTTTCGAACAACGCCTTCAAACGTCGTTTCGTTCAGCCGCCTTTTATTATACGAAGTCCGACTGCGTTTTCAGGCCGAATTGTTCCATTACGAAAAGCGCCTACTGAAGCTGAGGCACCTGCAGGTCGACGCCGCCGTTCAGGCCGAAAAGAGGAAGACGAAAACGAATTCGGACAAAGCCGACGCCGGCGACGCGCCCGACGCCATGATCAAGAAGCACACGCGCAAAGTCGTCAAACTGCACATGGATCTCGAATCGCGAATTATGAACCGGCACACCGAACTTTGAATTCGTAAGGAAAAAAAAATTATTTTCTAACTATATATATATAGACGATAGATTGCGCAGACCGAACGGTCGCGCAGTAAGGCTAGAAATATTTCTAAGATTTTTTTTTTACCGATTAAATAATATTTACGTTGTTGCGAATCGTATGTGTTTTTTCGAACGCTCAATCATGGATTGTGTTATCCAGTAATGGATTTACAGTCCAGTTTTTAACGATAATTCGATAAAAGGTCGAAAATTATAAAATTTCGACCGGACAATAAAAAAAAATTTCGCGTCGACTTTAAAAATAGGATAAGTATCGCTTGGAAATCGTTCAACTTTTCGTTTTTCCGTAATTCGTTTCGAAGTGTAAACTGGCGACAATGTCGAATACGGGAATAAACCGAATGATCCGTAAGTTGTACAAAACTGGCGCTTTATCTTATATATATATATATATATATATATATATATATATGTGTTATGTATGTGAAATTAAAGGATAAATAAAATGAGAAGTTTCTATAAAACGACATTTATTTTTTTCTAATTTGTAAACATTCAATACAAACAGTGTCTGTTTTTTGTTTATTTTTTTTTACCAGCGATTGCACTTTTCGGGTGATATTGTTCGATTAACAATAATAATGTATCTTATCTAATTTTAAATTAGTCGCTAAAAAAAAAAAAAAACTAAAGTGGCAGTGTTGAGAAGGCAATTCTACGTTTATTTTTTTTTTCGACACAATGAAATATTTGTAAATACGGAAGAGAATTTTTATTTATTCGAATATTGTGTTTTTTTTTTTTTCACTTTTCTGTACGGTTCTAGAAATACTTCAATGAACCCATATATATATATATATATATATATATATATATATATATATATATATATATATTTTTCAACTTTTAACGATATTCGTAGATGACGGAATTGTTTTTGAAGGGCACTTTTTTTTTTGCAATCACTTTGTTATACCGTCGCAACATTTATTCAAACTGTATCGTTTTGATGTATGTATTTTTTTTATTTTTTATTGACAATCCGAAATTTATTATCCCTACGTACCAACAGACCACAATTTCCATATATATGTATATATAAATATACTGTGCCTAGCCTAACATGAGACGACATTGACGTACACTTTGTTTTCTACTGCCATACGTGTGTATATATACATATATACATATATGTATGTATATATGTATAGTTACATATCTATAAATCCGATACTTGTTTAACGGGACACGTTCACAATCTGTGCACAACTCGTTTTATAGATCGAGTTTTCATCTACTTTCAGTAGCCATATATATATGTATATGTATATATTTCTAATACATAAAAAGCGTAATGATTCGTTTATAATAATCATATCACAACAACAACAAAAAAAACAACAAAAAACAGAACGATAAAAGGAATATCGCACGTTCCGTAACGACGGAAGAGATCTATATAAAAAAATTAAAAAAAAATTGCACGTTAATTGCACGTTTTTTTTTCCTGCCGTTGGATCACATTCGAAATGACCCGAAGGAGGAATTTTCAAAATCGAATAAATACTAAGCGGAATTTCTGTCCTAGACGAAATTAGACGTTGACGTATAAATAAAATTAGATATAACAAAAAAAAAAATGTGTTAACGAAAAATATCGCGTCGATAACTTGGTTCGGTCAAATTATACTAAAAATAACAAAAACACCGATCGTGTATTTATTGTAGAATTATCGTTATAAAAAACAGCCCGTTGGGAATTTTAGTTTATAACGAATAATTAAAAAAAAAAAAATTCGGACCGAATCGATTTTTAAACTGAATTTTTTCAGTGTAATTTTTTAAAAAATAAAATAGCGTTAAACAAAGACAATATACATTCGCTTATTCGTCTACGCTTTTTCATTTACGAAAATATTTTCCTGCAGTTGAAAAAAGAATGTATTCACGACGGAAAATTGAAGAATTGGACGACAAAAATATAAATAATTTGCGCGTAATTAAATTAAATTAAGAGAGACATTCCTGGAGACACAATCAATTCTGCCATCAATTATTGCTTCTGTTGCTTCGTAGCACAACAGAGATATTAATGGACTGCAAATCAATAATAAAGAGGTGAAACTAATTGATTTCTAACTATGTATTTTCGAAAAAGAACGCATTCCAAATCCGCCTCGAAAAAATCAATCCTTATCAATATCGATCTAATTTCAATCGGTCTACTTTTTGAACTAACATCGTACATTTATAGCCCAGCCTATTATTATTATTATTATTATTGTTGTTGGGATTGTTGATTGTTGATAAATGAGAGCGTTATAAAATGAACCGATGTAACGGATACGATTCTGGTACGGCGCCGCTCTCGCCGTCTTCAGTAGCGCTGCTTTTTCTCGGACGCTTTTCGAGACCGGTACACGAGTGACAGTGACAATGACAGTGACAGTGATAGTGACAGTGGGACAGTGAGAGGAACAAACGGCCAGAAAAACGTCCAAAGTGTCGACAGTGACAGTAAGTAGCATAGCGCTACTGAAGACGGCGAGCGGCCGAAAACACCAGCAAAAGAGACGGTAAAACTGTCGCAAGATAACAAGATTTACGAGGACGCTCGTAAACGTATAAATATAATAAATCGAAATATATCCGACGAGGACGGATAAACCAATTAACGTGGCCGGGCTGATTGTTCGACATTGCGAAAAATGTTATATATTATACGCATCAGCAGTCTATATCCTATATATATATTTATATATATATATATATATATATATATATATATATATACTGCACCAATTCGACTAATCACTAAAAAAAAAAAATTACTCTACTACTTAAAACGAATCGGGACGTATTTCGAAATTACAAAATATACATCCTCTCGTTTGGTACAAAAATCGATTATCATATCGACACACACACAGACACACAGACACAGACACAGACAACGACAAAAAAACCCCATTAAATAGTAATTAGTGTGCGTGTTTTAAGAGGAATTAACACATTTTGTACTATGCATTACACAATACACGAGAAACGCAGTTTAGTCTGCGGCGCTTTAAATAGTCGATTTAAATTATTCGTCGAAAATTTCCTATTTCGGTTTTATCCGGAAAAAAAACTTCTGCCGGAATAACGCGGTTTAGAAATTTTTTTTACGATTCTTTAAAAATTTCATTCACGAGCCAAATTTTAACGAATATCTCGTGTACAACATCGTGGGAGAATTATATGTACGGACAGCTAACTTGTTTATGGTATTCGTTAATTTATATATATATATATATATATATATATATATATATATATATATATCGAGAACAAACGACCTAATTCTTCTTTTTTTATTTTTTTTTCCCCAAAATTTCCATATCCAATAATCCGTTCATTTTTTCGAATTGAAACAACGAGTCGTTAACGCCACAATACGATTATTGTTCTCGAATATATCGTTTCTGATCGTGAACAGTTATCGATAATAACGCCGGTTATTTTTTTTTTTTTTTTTTGCGAACACTCGAACGCTCTCTCCATTTCTGATATTTTCCAGTTTTTCCCCGAAAACAACCCCTATATCGGTTTATGAATCGGGTGAGAAAAGTTCTTAAAACCCCCGTTTCGTGACGCAGAAATCATCACGGCTTTTAAACATTAACGTCTACCGTCCGATAACGTAAATCGTTGGCGACTGGAATACTGCGAATTGATTGAAAAAGAAAAGTTAATTTTATATATAGATTATATATATATATTGGGCTGGCAACTGAGGGCCGATTGCGGAATACACGGCTTTATTCGGTCATCTTTTCAACGAAAAGTCCCTCCCCGGACCGTCTTTGAAGGGCTACATCGACGACGTCGTGCGGAGTTGTACAACTTTTCAGCGTGGCGTAAGCGCTCGACCGTCGGTACCGCAATTAGTTAGTCGTCAACCCTAATATATATATATATATATGATTAATGGGAGTTCCTGGGCGTCCGCTGGAGGTGGTGGTGGGGCGGAGGCGGCGGCGGGGGCGGCAGCGCCAGCGCCAGCGGCGACAGCGCGTTGTCCAATTTCCTCGTCTCCGTGTCCAGTAGGCCGGCGTCCAGTGAAGGGTCCTGCGACACGTTGCGCAGCGAAGTGGCCAGCGCGTGGTGCAGCTGTTTGACTTCGCGGCCGGCCCTCGCCGACCTGAGGACGTACAGTTGGCGCCGCTTCACCTCGTCGTTCAGCTGCTCCCTCAGCATCTCCGCCTTTTGGACCGAACACAGAATTCCGTCAATTATTCGCCAATTAGCCGTGGACGGGGCCAAATTAAAACCGGACGGTTAAAAATACCTGTTTTTCCAATCTTTGCACCTGTTGCCTGTGCGACTGTTCTCTGGCCTCGAGCAGTCTCTCCGCCTGGACTTGGCCGCCCTGTACCGTTCGGCGTCGCCCGAACGTTCGGCGAGCACACCTGACAGGTGGTAAAAAAAAACCGAGTTAGTGATAGCGACTTTCCAGTTCGTAACTAATTGAAAACGTTAATCGAATTACGACCTGGCGTGTTCCGCTCTGAGCCTGGCCAGTTCCGCCTCCCTGTCGGCCAATTGGCCCTCCAGCCACCGTATCCTCGTCTTCAGATCCCTGTTCTCCTCGTCGGCTCCGAAGTGGGCGTTGGTCGACCTGCCGTCGCCTCCACCGCCGTCCGAATCGCGCCGACAGCTCGCCTTTTCGCCCCGCTCGTAACTCTTGCTGCGGCACTGCACTTTCCTCTCCAGGCTCCGCTTTTCCGCCTCCAGCTGTCTGATCTGTCGTCACAAAAAAAAAAGGATATCCGCTACAAATCCGACACCCGTCAATCAGACTCAGACAGGGGATGGGAACGAATACCTCGGAGTCTAATCCTCGGTCGGACCCTGTTGGAATTCCGAAACGTTTGACTCTTACGGTGGAGGAGCTCGCTTGAACCGGTTTCCAAACTACCGGACTACTAGCGATTGAGACAACGAATACGACCGAGAGGACGTTGAACAAAGTTTGAAACTGAGCGTATAGAACAGTATTTTCGGCTAATTAATTAAAATTTCGACCTTATTTATGAGGCGAATAGTTGTGCTGTACGAGATACGGGAAAAAAAATACTTTTCGGACGGGATGAAAAATTTGGAAATTGAAAATTGCTCCCAACTTTACGGTCCCCAATTGGAGCGATGTCGATGTTCAAAAACTTTTTTTTTCACCATACTTATCAAACCGCCCGCATAAATACGGATAAACAGAATGCCCGAATGCCCTTTTTTTTCTCCGATAAATTATAATAATCAATTAATTATATAACGCGTACGGCAAGAGGTGTGGAGTTGACGTTTGCGGTCGAAACCCCCAAATATTCATTCCGTGACAGTAGAATTTCATTTTGACTTTTGAATTAATAAACGGAAAAAAATCGTAAATACAATTTTACGAAAAATGTCCCCAATAAGAGAAAACGGAAGGCGGTACTTTGTCGTTTAGAGAATCAATTTTGGCGGCCAGCTGATTATTCTGCTCTTTGAGATCTTCGGAGAGCGACTCGGCCGGCCATGAATTGGCCATCCTCAGTTGGGTCTCGAGCGCCGATCTCTCCAATTGGCTGTTGGCCAATTCGCGCTGAAGACGGCCGTTCGACTCCTTCGCCCTCTGCTCTTTCCTGCGCGCCTCGTTCAAATTCTGCTGCGCCGCTTCCAGCCGTTCGGCGGCCACCCGCTTTTCGTTCTCGGCGTTCGCCACCGATTTCTGCAGCTGTCTCAGCCGGTCGGCGTTCGCCTGTTGCGGACATCGGACATTAAAAAACTCGAACAATAAATGTGTAACGCTAAATGAAAATACGGGTTTGTTGTCGTTACTTGTGATGTGGCCGATGCGTCGGCGAGGGTACGCTGAAGGCTGGTTATCTCCGACCTGAGGTCGCGTTCCGTCACCGCCGTCCTCTCCAGACTCTGGTTCAACTGTTCGATGGTCGCTTTCAGCGAACCGCACCTCTCTTCCAAACTGTTCACCGTCTTGCTTTCGCATTCGATCCTCTCTTCGAGTTTCTGCAACATTATATATATATAAATGGGAGTGGCGTAGAGCTAATATCGGTGGCGGGCTGGGTTTATATTGCGTTTATATAAAACTGGTATAGTGGACTCACGGCAATGTTGGCGTCTCTCTCCTGCAGCATGATCTGCAGTCTGTGAATGTCGCCTTCGGTGGCCAGCCTGTGCAGTTCGAGTTTGGTCGCCCTCGCCTCCGTCCTGGTCAGCTCCTCTTGGAGGCTCCTCTTTTCGGCGTCGCCTCTGGCTACCAACTGCCTCAGTTTCTCCAGCCTGTCCTCCGACTGGGCCTTCTCTTCGGCGGCGCTCTGCACACTCAGCTCCAGTTCGGTCAGCCTGTCGTGCACCTGACGGGCGTCCTCCGTCTTCCGCTGTAGGGCCTCGGCCTGCGCGTTCAGCGCCGCCGTATTCTGCCCGAGGCGAGCTTCGAGCCGCGCCCTTTCCTCCTCCAGCCGTCTGGACTCCGCCTGCACGGCCGCCAGCCTCCCCTCGGCCTTGGTCTGCGCCTCCGCCTGCTCGCCCAGCTGGCGCCGCGCCTCCGCCAACTGAGTCTTCAGGTCGTCCCTCTCGCGCTCTATCTGCGCCACCTGCTGCATCAGCGTCCGCACACCTTTCCTCACCGAATCGGGGTCGACCTGCGCCCCCGCCGCCCCCGCCCCCGCACCCTCCGCCGTCCTGCTTTCCGAGTGTTCGTGCACCCTCACGGGCTCCACCTCCTCGTCGGCGAGAGCAGCCTGTACGGCAGGTTGACCGAACCGTCCATCTGTATTCCGGCTATCCGCCGCAGTGTCGAGCCCACGCTGCTCAGTTTCTGTTCCACTTCCCGTTTGGAGCCCTCCAGCTGAGCCAGCTGAGCGTCCAGGGCTCGCACCCGCCCCTCCGATCCGGCCAGCCGAGCCTTAAAAAAACACATTTCGAAATGTCCTTCAACTCGGAATATCCTCCTGCGCGAGTTATATCTCGTATACACGCTTTTTCAACGACAAACCTTAAGTTCCTGTATCTGTTGTGTGGCATCGGCGAGGCAGACTTCGAGGTTGTGCGATTGATCCTGCAATTTCCTTTCCGACGTGCGGCTGTCCTCGAGCCTGAGAAGTAGTTCGGCCTGCCTCTCCTGCCACCTCCTGTCCTCGCCCTCCGAATGGTTCCTCATTTTAATCATTTCCTGCCGGCAGCCTTCGAGAGCGTTCTCCAATTCGGACACCTGTTCAATTATCAAAAATCCGCTGTGTTTAATCTAAAATAAATTACAATCGAGGACTGAAAGTAGTAGCGATTTTCGTTATATATGGTTGGGGGGGGGACAGTTGGGCCGCAATAAACGAGAATAAATTTTCCTATTGTCGACTGAACGAAAACGATGACTAACTTGATGAACTGGTACAGTTTTTTTTTCCGTGATTCGGTATGGCGGATTTGAACATACAAGTATAATATAACTGTTCGCAGCACCCATGGTTATTAAATTTGATAATTCCAATTATTGTAATGGAAAATGGTCGGACCTGTTTATTGAGCTGGTGTATTGTCTGTTGGGCCCTGTCCTTCTCCTCCGACTGTGAACTGACTCTGGCCTGTAGTTGTTTCTCTTCGGCGATTCTCTGATTTATTATGTCTTTCGCCCTCGCCAACTCTTCGGTCAGTCCGGACGCGTGCAATTTGCTCTCCTGCGATCCCGGTCGAGTTCACGGATCGCTCCCTGCAATCGGCTCCGTTCAATTTCAAGAGATTTCCTGTTGTCGTCCAATGCTGGAAAATGGCCGGTCGTAATATTCGCGATCAGAATTGTATAATATAATTCAAAATATTGAAACAATATTTTCATTAACAAAAAATTATCGTCAATATATGTACGCGTTGTGCCCGTTATGTGCTGATAATGTATAGTACCGGCAATTTTCTGAAGGGCCTCTTCCAACGTCCTCGACTGTTCTCTCTTCTGACTTTCGGCCCTTTTCACGTGTTCCCTGAGCTCTTTGTTCGAACTGTTGTATTTTTCTTTTTCGAAATTTGCGTCGGCCAACTGCCTCCTTGTGTCGATCACTTCTTTTTGTAGCGATTCCTTCGAATTTTCGACTGAAAAAAAAAAAATTTATAAATTTAACCAATCCACCAAACGCGGCGTACTTCCTACTCTCGAATTTTTCCGAGAAATGAAATATTACAAAATTACTGTAAACGTCATTGTAAACAGTTCGATACTGAATTCTGCGTTGTACAAAACTTCTTCTTCGCTCTAATTGTATACTATAGTCTATACCGTCTTTTAAACGGTGAGCAGTCTCTTGGAGCTGCGATTGCAACGAATCCAACTTATCCTCGGATAAATGCAACTGAAGCTTCAGTTCTTCACCGTGCTGAATTTCCATATCTCTCTCTTTGGCGATTTCCTGAATTCTCGCTTCCACCATCCCCTTTTCCTCTTCCGATTTTGTCCTGAAATTTATTAAATTTAACGACACTGAAATCGGTCACAATTCGAAACGTAAGAAATATGATATGTAACTGACTAACTTACGGTATTTCACTTGTACTTTTTTTTTTTTCCCTTTGATATGCAACTACGAAAATGGCCCTTTCTCTTTTTTTTTTTCATTTCCGACAGTTCGACCTACCTAATTTGTTCTAATTTCGCGCTCATCTCATTGAGATTGGCTCGAAGTTGATTTATAAGCGCCCTGTCCTGTTCCGATTTCATTGCTGATTCACGTTTCTGCCGTTCGTAACACACTTTTTCAGTTTCCAAATCGCGTTTCGCCTGTTCCAATTTTTCGGCAATTGCCTGCTGGTCGTGATGGGCTGTAAAAAGAAAAAAAAAAAAACCAACAACATGAGTCGCATCAACCAACAACGATCGGAGGGTACACTGAATCGATCGTATTTAAAAAAGATGTATATATATCTAATTAATTGTTTTTAAAATTGTACTCTCGTTTAACAAATTTTGCCGAACTGAATAACGGAAAATCGATCCGAAATTCGCCCTCCACTAAATAAACGCTTGCGAAGAAACAGTACATGAATTCGATTCGAACGGTAGAAACGCGATGTTTGGTCTTTCGCTAGACCGGTTTTTCGGCCGTTCGCCGTCTTCAGTAGCGCCCTGCGTCAGTAGTCGCTGTCTGGGCACTTTGGACGTTTTTTGGCCATCCTCAACGCCGCCGCACTGTGTCACTTTCACACGTACTGCAGTGTCTGTCAGTATGTCAGTCGTTTATATATATATATATATATATATATATATATATATATATATATATATATGTGTGTGTTCTGTTATTTGATATACCTGTGTTTGTGGTCTGCGAGGGGTTGGAATATACTACTGTGTAGGTTCGTGATGTTTCTGTCTCTCTCGCTGCCTGTTTGGTTTTTATTTCGCCATCTTCAGTAGCGCTGTGTCAGTCACTGTCAGCACTTTGGATGTTTTGACATCCAATAACAATATCCACCTTTTCCTCTTTGCCTTGTAATAACTTTAGTGATCTTTATGTTCATATCGTGTCCTGAGTTTATATATTTATGATGTCCGCACTGAAGATGGTAGCATAGGAGACAGAACTATAACCCCTATTCCAACCCCCCGCAGACCACAAAAACACAGGTATTAAATATATATATACATATATATATATATATATATATATATATATATATATATATATAACTTGATATATTATAAACGATGTTCAGTATCGTGTGGCTGTGAAAGTGCCCAGCAATACTTACGACAGATGTCGCTACTGAAGATGGCGAACGAAAACCAAACAGGCGCGAGAGAGAGACAGAAACATCACGAACCTACTACAGTAGGGTATATTCCAACCCTCGCAGACCACAAAACACAGGTATATCAAATAACAGAACACATATATATATATATATATATATATATATATATATATATAAATGACTGACATACTGACAGACACTGCAGTACGTGTGAAAGTGACAGTGCGGCGGCGTTGAGGATGGCCAAAAAACGTCCAAAGTGCCCAGACAGTGACTACTGACGCACAGAGCGCTACTGAAGATGGCGAACGGCCGAAAAACCAAACAGGCAGCGAGAGAGAGGAGACAGAACCTACAGTATATTCCAACCCCTCGCAGACCACAAAACACACAGGTATATCAAAGTAGAAAAATACCATTTCTAACCGATATTCGTTCTCGCAGTAACCGAAAACGGCGGTAAATTGATTTGAGACGCCGAATTACCCACCGAGAAGTAGCGCTTGCTGTTTATCACTTTCGGCCCTGAGCAGCACTTCCTCGTGCTGTTGGCAGATAGTCTCGATTTGCTGTCGGAGTCCGTTAATGCTGTCGCGAAGCCGTTCAATCTCCGAATCCTTTTCGGCGCCCAACGACGACAACGCCGACTGCAATCTCTTTTCGAGTGCAATTCTCACTTGTTCCTGAAACGAAAAGAAATTTCGACGACTGACCAAATCTGAAGCCGAAAGCCGATTTCGTTACATCGTCGCATTGTCTGTCTTTGTGACCAGATTTTCGCCGACTGAATTCGGCAAAGATTACTACGGTACGAAATGTTTTCGTCTACTCCATTTATATACGGATAAATTAGAGATAGAGATCACCTTTTCTTCGGTCAGTTTATTTATCGTCTCTTCCGATTTCCGTTTAAGATTGGCAACGCTCTGTTTGTATTCGCCTTCGATTGACGCCGACTGTTGCAAAATGCTCGATCTCATCTCTTGAGACCGTTTTTCGCCATTCTCCAATTCCATTTTCAATCGGCTAATTTCCCCTCTCAGACTTTCCTTGACGACGACGACAACAAGAAAATTAATACTCGTAAAATTATCCGATTTTTACAGTCGTGTTTCCTAATCTAATGTTACAAATTAGGTCGGGAGCCACCCGTGATTCAAGACCTTAAAACTAATAATGTATTATTATTATTATTATTATATTATACTTGGGTAACGAGCAAATCTTGTTGTTCCCTTTCGAGTTGCGCCCTTCGGCTATCGACCGATTCCAGATTTGTCTGACAGTCGAACATTGTCGCTTCCATCGCCTCTTTGTCGGCGCGCAACGAAGCCAACATTTCCTGCAGCCTCTGTATCTCTTTCTCGTTACTTTGACCAGTACCTGAAATTATAATTATAATCAATTGCGAGACGGTGGAGTTTCGAACAGAGTTTTAAAAATTATTGTCGAAAATTTTTTTTCAAAATGTCGTCAGAAAATTTTGTGAGTTACATTTGCCCCTAAGGAGAGCTAAAAATCGAAAATTTTGATTTTTCAAAAATGTCGTCAGAATTTGCCCATATTCACCACAAATGAGATTTCGAAAATTTTCGATTTTTCAAAAATGTCGTCAGAATTTGCCCATATTCCCACCACAAGTGTACAAAAGTGAGTTACATTTGCCCCTAAAAGGAGAGCTAAAAAATCGAAAATTTTCGATTTTTCAAAAATGTCGTCAGAATTTGCCCATATTCCCACCACAAGTGTACAAAAGTGAGTTACATTTGCCCCTAAAAGGAGAGCTAAAAAATCGAAAATTTTCGATTTTTCAAAAATGTCGTCAGAATTTGCCCATATTCCCACCACAAGTGTACAAAAGTGAGTTACACTTGCCCCTAAAAGGAGAGCTAAAAAATTGAAAATTTTCGATTTTTCAAAAATGTCGTCAGAATTTGCCCATATTCCCACCACAAGTGTACAAAAGTGAGTTACACTTGCCCCTAAAAGGAGAGCTAAAAAATCGAAAATTTTCGATTTTTCAAAATGTCGTCAGAATTTGCCCATATTCCCACCACAAGTGTACAAAAGTGAGTTACATTGCCCCTAAAGGAGAGCTTAAAAATTGAAAATTTTCGATTTTTCAAAATGTCGTCAGAATTTGCCCATATTCCCACCACAAGTGTACAAAAGTGAGTTACACTTGCCCCTAAAAGGAGAGCTAAAAAATCGAAAATTTTCGATTTTTCAAAAATGTCGTCAGAATTTGCCCATATTCCCACCACAAGTGTACAAAAGTGAGTTACACTTGCCCCTAAAAGGAGAGCTAAAAATCGAAAATTTTCGATTTTTCAAAAATGTCGTCAGAATTTGCCCATATTCCCACCACAAGTGTACAAAAGTGAGTTACATTTGCCCCTAAAAGGAGAGCTAAAAAATCGAAAATTTTCGATTTTTCAAAAATGTCGTCAGAATTTGCCCATATTCCCACCACAAGTGTACAAAAGTGAGTTACAGTTGCCCCTAAAAGGAGAGCTAAAAAATCGAATATTTTCGATTTTTCAAAAATGTCGTCAGAATTTGCCCATATTCCCACCACAAGTGTACAAAAGTGAGTTACACTTGCCCCTAAAAGGAGAGCTAAAAAATCGAAAATTTTCGATTTTTCAAAAATGTCGTCAGAATTTGCCCATATTCCCACCACAAGTGTACAAAAGTGAGTTACATTTGCCCCTAAAAGGAGAGCTAAAAAATTGAAAATTTTCGATTTTTCAAAAATGTCGTCAGAATTTTATATTCCCACCACAAGTGTACAAAAGTGAGTTACACTTGCCCCTAAAAAGGAGAGCTAAAAATCGAAAATTTTCGATTTTTCAAAAATGTCGTCAGAATTTTATATTCCCACCACAAGTGTACAAAAGTGAGTTACACTTGCCCCTAAAAGGAGAGCTAAAAATCGAAAATTTTCGATTTTTCAAAAATGTCGTCAGAATTTGCCCATATTCCCACCACAAGTGTACAAAAGTGAGTTACACTTGCCCCTAAAAGGAGAGCTAAAAAATCGAAAATTTTCGATTTTTCAAAAATGTCGTCAGAATTTGCCCATATTCCCACCACAAGTGTACAAAAGTGAGTTACACTTTGCCCCTAAAAAGAAAATTCGATTTTTCAAAATGTCGTCAGAATTTGCCCATATTCCCACCACAAGTGTACAAAAGTGAGTTACACTTGCCCTAAAGGAGAGCTAAAAATCGAAAATTTTCGATTTTCAAAAATCGTCAGAATTTGCCCATATTCCCACCACCACAAGTGTACAAAAGTGAGTTACACTTGCCCTAAAGAGAGCTAAAAAATCGAAAATTTTCGATTTTTCAAAATCGTCAGAATTTGCCCATATTCCCACCACAAGTGTACAAAAGTGAGTTACATTTGCCCTAAAAGGAGAGCTTAAAATCGAAAATTTTCGATTTTTCAAAATGTCGTCAGAATTCTGCCCATTCCCATTCCCACCACAAGTGTAAAAAGTGAGTTACACTTGCCCCTAAGGAGAGCTAAAAAATCAGAATGTCAGAATTTGCCCATATTCCCACCACAAGTGTACAAAAGTGAGTTGCCTCTTGCTAAAAAGCCAAAATTTTGATTTTTCAAAAATGTCGTCAAATTTGCTCCATATTCCCACCACAAGGTACAAAAGTGAGTTACATTTGCCCCTAAAAGGAGAGCTAAAAATCGAAAATTTTCGATTTTTCAAAATGTCGTCAGAATATATTCCCACCACAAGTGTACAAAAGTGAGTTACACTTGCCCCTAAAGAGAGCTAAAAATCGAAAATTTCGATTTTTCAAAAATGTCGTCAGAATTTGCCCATATTCCCACCACAAGTGTACAAAAGTGAGTTACACTTTCCCCTAAAAGGAGAGCTAAAAAATCGAAAATTTTCGATTTTTCAAAAATGTCGTCAGAATTTGCCCATATTCCCACCACACAAGTGTACAAAAGTGAGTTACAGTTGCCCCTAAAAGGAGAGCTAAAAAATTGAAAATTTTCGATTTTTCAAAAATGTCGTCAGAATTTGCCCATATTCCCACCACAAGTGTACAAAAGTGAGTTACACTTGCCCCTAAAAGGAGAGCTAAAAAATCGAAAATTTTCGATTTTTCAAAAATGTCGTCAGAATTTGCCCATATTCCCACCACAAGTGTACAAAAGTGAGTTACACTTGCCCCTAAAAGGAGAGCTAAAAAATTGAAAATTTTCGATTTTTCAAAAATGTCGTCAGAATTTGCCCATATTCCCACCACAAGTGTACAAAAGTGAGTTACACTTGCCCCTAAAAGGAGAGCTAAAAATCGAAAATTTTCGATTTTTCAAAAATGTCGTCAGAATTTGCCCATATTCCCACCACAAGTGTACAAAAGTGAGTTACACTTGCCCCTAAAAGGAGAGCTAAAAAATCGAAAATTTTCGATTTTTCAAAAATGTCGTCAGAATTTGCCCATATTCCCACCACAA